>JASDQU010437403.1:56452-72207 GCA_032191745.1 Picea mariana | reverse complement strand
CCATAAAACTTCGTCAAACCTCTTTCTAGAATCTTATGAAATTCCTCTATTGTTTCATTGGCATGTGGATGGTGGGGGTTGCTCTTATGACGTTGGATTAAAAACTATGTTGTAATATTTTCTATTGTACCACTGATACAATTCCCACCCTAATCACTATTCAGACTCCTAGGACATCCAAACCGACTGATAATGTTTTCAAAGATAAACCTAGGTATCAGTTGAACAATCTTGAACAGTTGTTGCCTCCACCCATCGTGTCAGGTAATCAGTTGCGGTGATAATACAATTGGCCTTTGAGTGCTTAGTTGTGGGGTTTATAGGTCCAATAAAATCAATCGCCCACTTCTCAAATGCTTGCAGAGCTCAAATTGGCTGAAGAGGCAATTTGTCTCGTCTTGATGGCTTACCTACTCTTTGGAAAACATCACAAGATCTAGCATACTCCTTAGCATCCTGGAAGAGTGTGGCCCACCATAATCCATCTTGGAGGAATTTCTTCACAGTGGCCTTTCCTCCGACATGGCCTCTCGCAAATCCATTGTGACACTCCCATAGGATATCCTATTTTTCATGGTCCAAAATGCATCTCTTTAGGATACTTTCTAGGCCCAACTTATACAATTTTCCTGCGATCAATTGATAGTCCACCGATCGAACCACCATATAGTATTTCTAAGTTGTTGAGTACATTTTTGGGCAGGCCCCTATACTTAGGAAGACTTTTATGTCTTCCAGGTATTCTGGTACTTCCTCAACTTGGAACAGGTCTACATTTGGTAGTTCATCATTGATTGCTCCACCACTCACCCCTGACTCCAATTTGGACAAGTGATTGGGACCCACGTTGCATATTTCGGGTTTTATGATCACCTCAAATGAAAATTCTTAAAACAACAACAACCATCGACAAATTCTTCCTTTCAAAACCGACTTGTTAACTAGATATTTTAACGCAGAATGATCAGTAAAAAATTTAAAGTGAGAACCTAACAAGTAATGTCTAAACTTCTATAGAGCATAAATCATAGCCAAACCCTCCCTTTTTGTAGTTGTATAGTTGTGTTTAGCTTGTGATAGCTTCCTTCTAGCAAAATAGATGGAATTATTTGTATTTCCATCTCCTGGTTGCACCAAGATGGCTCCCAGGGAAATACCAGATGCATCCATGTGTACATGAAATTCCTTTTCCTAATTTGGAAATATAAAATAAGGTGTTGTGCTGAGATTTTCCTTCAGGATGTCAAATGCTCGATCACACTCTGGTGTCCACTGGAACAATTCAGACTTCTTGAGTAGATTTTATAGGGGTGCATTAATAGTCACATACCTTCTGATGAATTTGTGATAGTACCATGTGTGCCCCAGTGTTGAGTGCAACTACTTAACGCTCGTACGAGGTGGCATATTCAAAATGACTGAAACTTTGGATGGGTCTACCAGCACTCCTTCTCGGCATACTATGTAGCCTAACATATTTCCATGTGGCACACAAAAGATACACTTCCAGAGGTTTAAATTTAGATGCATCTCCCTACATCGATCAAACATCATTCGTAGTAGCACCATGTGTTCTTTTAGTAGACTATACATCATCTAGTCATCCATATAAACTTCAATAAATTTGTGAATGAATTCTCAGAAGGTTGTTATCACAATCCAGGAAAAAAATGCAGGTGCATTATTTAGACCGAAGGGCATCACATTATATGAAAATGACCCGCACTCTATTATGAATGTGGTCATCTTTTTTTCTTCTTCGGTAATTCTCACTTGGTGATACCCCAAAAATATGTTCGTAAATGAGTAAGACTCTTTCCCCGCAACCTGTTCTAGCACCTCATCAATAAAAGGTGTGGGAAAAGGGTCATGCACACAGGAAGAGTTAAGGCTTCTGTAGTCTACACAAACCCTAATTTCATGTGTATCTTTCTTGCTCTGGATAACTATGGGGCTAACCCACTCTTCTTCTTCAACTGGAAAAATAAGTACAGCTTCAAGAATCTTGTTTATTTCCCTCTTAACCTTTTCTTTCACACTAGGTTTAAGCTGATATGGTCTATGAATTATGGGTTTTGATCTTGGTTTTAGTTCAATATTCATCTCTCCCATAGCTCCTTCTATCCATTTTAGCTCTGAAAATTTATTTGGGAATAATTCCTTATACTCCCACAACAGGCTATGTATTTCTTGGCGAGTTTTCTCATCCCAGTTCTCCCACAATAGCTATCTCGGATTGCTCGGTAGTTCCTATGTTGACTTTCTGCAACTTCAATAGGTGGTTATAAGAGATATTTGTCTAACTGGGCAACGTGTTTTGGATTTATCTACTCCCTTATTTTTCCTCAATGGATAAATTTCTCAATTCTTCTAACTCATCAGGGTCTCCCAAATCCTTCTTGATTTTGTAGCATTCTATGGGTGTCTTTTCCATGTCCAATTGAAGGTTAGACCGAAGCACTTGACTATGCTTTTCACATACCACTGGGTCTAATTTTAGTTTACAACCATTAGTAAAAATCATTTCTTTAATTATTTGTAGGACTATCTTAAGCTCAAGGTACTTACTTGTGAAAGAGAAGTCCTTGCAAAATTGGTCTGCTAAATTTTTCCAACTCTTGGTTTGCCTTCTGGTCTCTTCATGGATGTACCAGGATTTTGGTATCAGACCTAGAGAATGGGGAAATACTTGAACCCACAAGTGAGATGGTACTTCCACAACTTTCCATTGTCTTACACATTGTTTGACATGTATTTTAGGATCAGATTGTCCATCGAACAGTTGTGCAACATGAAATTCCATCTGCGTCTCTGATTTCAGTTGCTCCTTGTCTTGAAATCGACACTAGATAGCAAGATTCACATCCTCCTAGTTCTTAATTACTGCTTTTTGACTAGCCCACCACCTGGCAGGGGTGTCTTCTAAGGCTAAGTCCAGAACTACGATCCTTTGATCTTTTGTTATCTTTTCTTCCATGTTAACCAGAAAACTTCCAAGGTATAAGGTACCATTGTATGTCGAATGGTCTCTGACCTTGATTCCAACCCATATCGTTGCTCTAAAATTTACACATAGTCTTGAAAATATTTCATGTGCACCCTATTTCCAACTATCAAATGCTAGTTTTGAATCTCCATCCGTCGATTGTATGCTCCTCCAACTTACTGATCCATCGGTCTTAGGATTGATGTAGCCTTCCCTCTTCCCTATTGTTACTTTGTATAACTGATCTATATCATCTCCTTCCATATTGTTGTCTTTTGGCTCTGTGTACCGAGGGCCTACATACAGATCCAAGTGTTGAACTACTTGTATTCCATCTACTTCAAATGTCATAGTATCTCTCTTTAGTTCAATAACAACATAGTTATCATAATCCCGATCAATACCAAGTAGCACAGGATAAGGGTCCTTATCCCCCATGATTTCAATCACCTCAAAATTAGCTACAGACTTTACTCCCGCAACATCTATCTCCACATTCTCCAGCCTTCCTATTGGGAAAATACAATACTAATTGGCCATTCTCAATTGGATTGGGGAATATATCAAGTGGGGTTTCCCTAAAGCTTCCCAATTATTTTTAGGCAATATGTTAACATCGGATCCTAGATCTAACATAACATCCTTAATCTCAAACTCATCTAGTCATGCTGCTAGTCTAAACTCTTTCCCAGCTCGTATTTTCCTTCTTTACACTCTCTAAGTTTTCTTATGAGGAATATTAGCCATTATTCTAGCTCCTAAGGACTCCTTTGTTCCTAGGACTAAATACAAGGAATTGTGCAAATTTTTAGTCAGTTGGTCATTCCCAAGAATATCATAAAATAATTGAAACCAAAGTTTGACTACATTTTGCGACTACTCAGGTTGTCTCATCGAAATTACAGGGTTTTGGGGTACAGGGGGAGAGGTAGGGAATTGTGCAATCTTAGGATAACTGGTGGGATGAGGGGGTTTTTATTCCATTTTAGGGCCGGGAATACTCTAGAATACTTCTATTTCATTTATAATAGCTTCTATTTCAGAGGGTCATACCTGTCCTTCTTAGGTGTTTCTTTATGGATCTTAGGTAGATTATCATCATTTGTGCCAGTCTTTTCTCCTCCTCCAGTAATGATATTAATGTTGGGTATTTGTCCCTTGATGAACCTATTTACATCTGAACCAATGAAGTTGGATCCTCTTTGACATGCTTGATCTTCCCATTTCACAATTAGCTCTGGGCAGTCTTCAGTTGTGTGCCCATTGGTTTTGCAGTGTGAGCACCATGGTCATCTCGGTTAAGGAAAATCTCTAGCCATGTGACCTTGCTCATCACAATTGTAGAACACACTTGGTCATATTCCTCTGGTTCGTCATCCTCTGAGGTCTCCTTCAACTCCACCTCCTCGACCCCTTCCCAATCCTTGAGGGGTTTCATTCACCCTGAATGATGCTCAATCCAATCTGTCTGTAAGTGCATTCAATGCTCTACATTGATTCGTAGCATGCATGGTAGATGCACAGAACTCACAATGTATATTATTCAGTACTGTAGAATACTTCTGAATAATAGGGCATTGCCTTGGTGCATGCCCATGAATTCGACAGATCTCGCAATACTCAGCTGACTGTGATGCTTGATTTCCTAGAAAGGCATGATAGGGGGTTGGGGTATGGAATTGTAAATTCACAGATAATTTCACAACCCCTCCCGTGGGTCCTAATAAGGGTCCCATGAGATTGTGAGGAGGTCCCATTCCCATCATACATGGAAATTCATTCACTAGATGTCCCTCTGTGTAGCATCTGGTACACCATACTTGAGGTCATCCTGGTCTAGGTATCGTCAATTCTTGAATCTTCTCTATCAGTGTCGATATTTGTCCTTGTAGTTGCACTAAATTTGCATATGTTAGCGGTCTGGTCACCCTTAGACTCTCTGGATATCCTTCCATGGATTTAATCTTCATTGATTGTTCCAAGGCATCTATTAAGGAGTCTATCCTTTGTTGTGTTAAGAGAATTCATGTCAGAGGTAGAAATCCATGGATATACCATTCTCTCTGGTGATCTTCATGAATTGGATGTGATAGCCTCCCAATGGAATCCTTAAACTTCAAACTATATTCCCAAATTTGATTCTCCTTCCCTCTACTAAATCTCGCGCAAATCAGACAGAGCTTGTTGATCTGATTGAGGAAACTTAAACTTTGCTATGAATTTTGTCTGAACTTGGCCAAGTGTGAATTCTTGTCCTTGAGCTCCTCCTGGATTAATAGCCTTCATGTACCATTTGATAGCACAACCTCTCAAGGTAGTATGTAATTCAACTACTTTATTTGCATCTAGAGTCCCTCTAGACCTCCAAATCGGTTCACACAAAAACCAATGCTACTCAACATCCTCCTCTCCTTTACCCCAAAATTCTTGATATCGATTGATCGAGCCTCCTTCATTTTCAACCATTGTTGATCTTACTGCTCCTATCAAATTAATCCTCATGGTCCTAGTTTCGATCTATTAGGGGATCCCAATATCCTCCCAGTATTCGTACTCATTGGCTACAACTGACTAACTGACTGAACTGAAATAGGAATAGCATAAGAAGGTACTATAGAATTTACCATTGGTATAGAAGACACTTGGTAGATGGATGATTTAGGGTTGGTTCCACTAGCTTCTGGGTGGGTTTCTTTGATCTGGGGGGTCTCGTTCTCATCCTTTGGAGCGGTCTCTTCGGTTGGGCTCTCGATCTTTCTTGGTATCGGGGCTTAATCTTCTCTTTCTTTTGCAAGATCCATCTCAACCTAATATTCTCTTGCTTCTACACATTCTTCTTCTTGTCCACCCTCTTGGGGGATTCTTTCTCTATGCACTTCTCTCTCACTTAGTCTTTGACTGGCTAGTCTTTCATGTCTTCTCATCTCCCGCAACTCTTCCTCCTTTCCTTCATTGACTTCTCCTGGTCCACATTCTTTCCTCACCACCTCAGACTACTTCACTACTTTCTTTATCTTACCGCGCTGCCACTTCTCAACTATGGGGCTCTTTTCAAGGCTCGCTCGTTCCTTGTGTCCATTTCTTGTCGTTCCCCCATTTATCAAAGAACCCTCTCTCCTTTCTTAGGCCATGATCCCACCCCAAGTGTGGGTGTTTAGGCTATCATCTCTGTCGGGGAGATGGTCAGCATCCCCTCCTACATAAAAAAGACCTTAATCCATAGTGGGATTTCTCTCAATATCCTTTCCCCTGCATCTTTCTTGAAATCCACTTTTTCCCTTGAAAAATACTAGTGGTTCTCAGCTGTAAAATCGATATTGTATCCTTTCAAAGTCGTTTGACCCAGAAATCAACCGCTCGCATTATTGGATGATCCAGACAATCAAGCACTAAAATATTTTTTGTATCCCAAGTACAGTTCTTCTTGACTCATTCTTGGAATTCCAGAGCTTCTTGGAGCCTCTCTATCCAATGGAAGAGTTCCTCCAGAAATCTAACCCAAAATATCTCGTACTGGCCACTTGATCTTTCTGAGTAAAAGTTAACCTCTCTTGTATCTTTCACAAATTTACCTCATAACTCTGCTTCTTTCCATATGAAGGTGTTTCAATTTTTCTCCTGTCATTGGTAAATCTCGGATCGATGGATCTGTAGATGCATTTTCCATACACGTTTCCTCTTGAAGTAGGTCTCGGCAACGGAACCATTTTGTTGGCGCAGAATTGATCAAACCAAGGTCTTTCTCAGGTTACCAACAAAAGGTACCGAGGTAGTCTAGAGCGCTGAAATTTTCATATTCCTTGAAGGGAAGAAGTCTCACCCGAAGCACAACCAAGACAAAGAAAATAGGGAAGGGTAAGAAGAATGATTAGACAAATCCATACAATCTTATGATCTTTGTAGTATTGTGCAAGATAGATTAAACTCAGAACTATCCGAACATTCCTAACTCAGATTAAATAAAATAAAGTTGTGTTGCATCCATAAAGAAAATATATCCCATTAATGAGATCTGACATAAATATAATATGAAACAACATTCAAGATAATTTGAAGCTAAACAGACACAGTAATTTCAAATTTTGAATCTCTCTTTGTATTAACTTTGTAACGTTCTCATCAATTACATAATGCTACTCAGAGACAGACACAGCTCATCCATGCCAAAGCTTAACAACAAACTCTATTATTGAGAGACAAGGTTAACCCAAAACTCTTTCTCTTTTACCAATACAATAGGACATGACTCTTTTACAAACTTGGTTTGGTTCCGAAAACCCAGACTCTAGAATCATAGCTAACATTTACCCAAAATGGACGATAACACAGAACTCAACCATCTGAACTACATGAACAATTTACAAAATCAACAACAACCCCAAATAATGATCAATCCTTTTACAATCGTATTCATCCCATATATATATAAGCCAACTAGGATTTCTGGGTTTGAGACTTTGCATGCTTTCGTGTTCTTGTTTTGTTGTAACTTCTTTCTCCATGTTGTTGTTGTGTTGACCTTCCTTCCAATTGTTTTCGGTTTCTTTCCATGTTTTGTTGCCCGATCCTCTGTGACTTGTGCAACTTTTGTTTGACCAATATTGGAACTGCATCATCCCTTGCGCAACTTCTAACAACAAAAAAGAGGGTCCCAAAAATATGGCCCTATCCAATGCATTCTAAACTTACCAGGGTGTTGAAAAAATTTGTTGTCATAGACCAGAACTAGGTCTCCCTCCTTAAAGATCTTCTTTTTAATATGTTTGTCATGCCAAGATATTTTTCTTGCTTTCTGTACTTCCTGATGAAATCCTACCAGAATCTTGTACTCTTCCATTTCCATTAGTTGACTTAACCTCTCTTGTAATGTGCCTCTTTCTGTCATGTTGGTAATTGTTGCTACGCGGAGACTGGGCACCACAAATTATAATGGCACCATTCCTTCATGTCCATACATCAATCTGAACATTGTTTGTCCTTTCAACTTCTTTCATGCGGTCTGATATGTCCGTTGAACTACTAGTATTTTCAAGTCCCAATCATCCATGTTAACATTGACGATCTTAGTCAATGCATTTTCCAAAATTTTATTGAAATCTTCTACTCTCCATTTTCTTGAGGATGATATGGTGTACTCTTCTGGTGATAGACTTCAAACTCCTCATTCATAGCCTTGATGGTATTATTAATAAAATTAGTTCCTTGGTTACTCATCAGAATCTTGGGACATCCAAATTTGGTGATCACTTGCTCAAATAGGAAGGGTGTTGATGTCTTTGCACTATAATCCTTGATTGGTGTTGCTTCTTTCCATCCCATTAAGTATTCAGTCAAAGTAATGATATATCTATCTCCTTACCTCTTTGTTGGTGGATTAATAGGTCCAATGAAGTTTATTTCCCATTTTTCAAATACCTACAAAGTCACGTGTGTTCTTAGGGGCATCTCATCCCTTCTATTAGGTTTTCCAACCCTCTGATAGACATCACATTTCTGGAAATATTCCTTGGCATATTTATGTATTGTTGGCCACCATAATCCTACACGGTAGCTTTTCCTGCATCTTTTCCTCCAGCTCTACCTTCGTGAGCTTCTATTAAAATTCTGGGTCGTTCATGTTCCAATACACACCTTCTCAAAATTCTATATGTGCCCATCTTGTATAAATGTCCTACAATGATTTGATAGTTTACATCTCTGACTACCATATTTTTCTTATGCACAGTGCTAAAGTCCTGTGGTGCAACCCTTGTACTTAATTATTCAATAATATTAGTGAATTATTCATTAGCTACATGTACTGAAAATAATTGTGCATCAGGGAAGTTGTCTTCCAAGTTAGTAGGTTCTTATCCATTAGTTACCCTTGAAAGGTGATCTGGTCCTACATTCATCTTCCCCGATTTGACTATCATTTCGAAATCAAATTCCTGGAATAATGATATCCATCGACAAATCCTCCCCCCCAACACTAGCTTGTTGACTAGATATTTTAGTCCAGAATGGTCTGTGAACATTTTAAAGTGTTTACCGAGTAAATAGTGCCTGAATTTATAAAGTGCATATACCATGGCTAGGCCTTCTCTTTCTGTGGTGTTATAATTCTACTCAATTTCTGACAACTTTCTTCTTGCAAAGGCTATAGGATGGTATAAGTCCCCTACTCCTGGTTGCGCCAGAATTGCTCTAAGTGCTATGGTTGATGCATCTATGTGCAAATGAAATTTATTTTCCCAATCTAGAAATACTAATATAGGTGTTGTCACCATATTTTCTTTTAGAGTGTCCAATCCTTACTGACAGTCCTCATTCCATTGAAATATGGTGTCCTTTTTATAAAAAACAATTCCATTGGTGTAGTAATCTGTGCATACCCCTTTATAAATTTCTTGTAATAGCCTATATGTCCAAGTGTTTCCCTTAACTAGCGCACTGAATTTGGTGGTGGTAAATTCAATGAATGCAATCTTAGCAAGGTCCACCAGTAAAACTTGTTTACATACTATATGTCCTAACAATATTCCAAAAGGTGTACCAAAAATGCATTTTTTGATGTTTAATGATATATGAAATTGTCTGCATCTTTCCAACATTATTCTTAACACTTCTACATGGTCTTTTAACGGACTATATACAGTCCAGTCATCCATATATACTTCTAGAAATTGATGTATGAATTCCTTAAAAGAAGCTATGACTACCCTTGAAAATATGGCTAGTGCATTCTTCATCCCAAATGGCATGATTGTATAGTGGTAGGATCTACATTGTGTAGAAAAAGTAGTCTTATACATGTCCTCTTGAGATATTTTAATCTGATGGTAACCTAAGAATCCATCTGTTAATGAATATGCTTCCTGGCCTCCCACATTCTCTAAGACCTCATCTGTAAAAAGGGTAGGGAAATGGTCGTGTAAGAAAGCATCATTAAGTTTCCTCATATCCACACAAATCCTTATCCCCTTTGATTCTTTTCTTGGACTACCATAGGACTGATCCATTTAGATTCCTCTATTGGTTCTATGATACCAGCTTCCAGCATTCGGTTAATTTATGCTTTCACTTTCTTCTTATATACTGGATTCATTCTATAAGGTCTTTTCCTGACAGGTCGAGCCTCGGGTTTGAGGGGTATCTTCATCTCACCTAGATCTTTTGCTATGCCTTTCATCTCTATAAAGGTTGTTGGAAACAGGTCATTATATTCACGCCATAACTATGTTATTATTTCTACTGTTTTCTCATCCCAATAGTCTTCAATACTTGCCATTTTAGGATTCTCATTCGTCCCAATGTTGACTTTCTTAACTTTGATTGGTGCAGCAAATACTTCTGACTCCAAAGATGGATCTCCCACCTCTCTTTCTCCCTCAATATCTGTAATCTGAATGTTGCATGGATCATCTTCATCTGGTGCTTCCTCTTCCCCATGATAGCATGAGAGTAACTCTTTGACTGTCTATATGTTCTGTTGTTGATATTTTGTCATGATTTCCACTTTTGGTTCATCAAAAAATATTACTCCCCGTATCAACTTCAGTGTTGAATAATTGTTGGGTTTCTCATGTTCAAATGAGAAAGTTACTACAAAAAAAATTGTAATCATGTCCATTGTGTAGTGCCTCTGCACATCTCCTGGTCTATGTACCAATTCCCTGGGATTTCTTCCAATGTATGGATAAAGTGGTGAGTCCATTCCTCAAGTGGTGTCATCCTCCATTATGTCTTTCACTTTTCCAAGTGTTCCACTAGTGTTCCACTCCCATCATACCTCTGCAGTTTATTGCTTCCTTGTTCTGTGCCAAATCTAATGTGTAGTAGTCGTTTACATTGATACCAGTCCTGAATTGTTTCTTTGTGCGCACCCCACTATATTGAAGGTGTTTCCTTGAGTGAAATATCTAGGGATAAAATCCTATGATTTTCTAACACTTCGTCTTTATATGTTGTCAATAATTCCTCTAAGTCATGTATCCCATGAAAACTGGGAGGTTCTCTTATTTCTGTACCAACCCATCTTACTGCGTGATCTATTCTTGCGTACCTCCTTGTGGAAAATTCATGTAATTGTTGTTGCTAATTCTCCAAACCTGTGTTTGAATTGGAAGCACATGATGTAATGCTTCTCTAGCTGAGTACCCCATCTACAGTTGGGTTAACATAATCCTCTTGTCGCACGATGGTTCTGTATAAATAGTTTATTTCTTCCATATCCAAACAAGTTTCCTCTACAAATATTTCATCTTCTGAAGGATTGAATGGTGCAATGACTCTATATTCACTTGATTCAAAAGTAATTTTTCTTGTATTTAGGTTGATTATATCCTGGTTATCAAATTCCCAATCTAATCCAAGTAATGTCGGGTAAGGTGTTGTGCCATCGACTATCTCTATTGCTTCAAAATCTTCCATAGTCCACACTCCATCGAAATCTATTATCACACCTTGTTAAGCCCTAAATAATGGCTCATTACCCCTTAATTGGGGCATATTACATTAGTAATTTTATTTTATTTATGTCGGCTTTAGTCCATTAGTTGAAATTATACCTCCTAGTCTCCTATATATACCAAGGAAAGATTTTCATTTGGAATCATCTTGTAACTGTACATTTATGTGGGAATAAGGAGGTTGCCCCCTCGAAGAGGATTATTATATGAATTTCTCTCTTTCTAAAGGCGTTGAGTACTTATTTTGAGGTTTTTCTATGCTATATTTATATTTGGTTCTTAACATATGGTATCAGAGCTCAAGGTCTTGGGGTTTCGCTACTACATCTAAGACACCTTGGAATTTTCACTATAACTTTTTTCTACAACATTTCAGAAGGGACAGCTTGGAGTATATTTAGTAGATAGATCAAGGTACATTGGGTTAAAATTTCAGCTCCTGAGGCCTTATAATTTCTATAACACTCTGTTTCCCCGAGTCTGTAAAAATAACTATACTGGCCAAGAACTATGGCAGACTCAAAGATGTGAATGTGTGATTTTGAATGGACCTTAGTATAAAAGGTCGACGAATGTAAATAATGTTATGAATATATGTTGCAGGACTACTGGGTGGGGGATGTGCTGAAAAGAGACCACGATGGCTGATGAAAGGTGGTGGAAGGCACCTGGAATGGTGGAGTTAACTTCCACCGAAACCAATACCGTATTTGGTCTTCACTAGCATGAAGATCAAGAGCAACTCGTTGGCCCCGAAATGAATTACTCGCCAGATTGGTAGGTGAAGAGGCTCCTCATGAGTTAATAAGGGATGGGGGTGAACCACCCATCCGTGGAAGCCTCATGCCTAACCACCATGGGGAATTTCATACCACACGCAACCTCGCTAGAAAAGAAAAGGAAAGAAAGAGGTGTGGGGGGGATTCAGTCGCGACAAAGATCGCAAGAGGGGAGAAATCGGAAGGACTCTAGAGAAATATACAGAGTGATTGATAAGCAAAGAAGAAGGAGAGTAACCTTCGTTCTCAACTTCTGACGAATAGAGACTCAGTCTCATAGCATCGTGGTCTATGCTCGGGGGTGTCCAGTGGTAACTCCATTCGATATAGCTAAGCCTATGGTTGGGTGGAAACGAGCACCCCTCTCAACAGTTGCATCAAACATGGTGTTTTTTCGATAAGTGTTATATCTCGTATCTTGAAATTAATATTTTGACATGTATGATCATGGTTTGTGTAATTATGAATGGTCTCAGTATAAGACTGTCTGTATGGTGTTTTGATCAGAAATGGTGGTTGTATGCTTATATTGGAAAGAACACCTATGGCTTATATATATATATATATATATATATATATATATATGTCTTGAATGGATTCAGTTGTCAAATCTGTTCTCGGGAAATTTATTCCCTTATTTATCTCAAGTAATGCCCTGGATAGATCTCCCCACAGGGACACCCTTTTTGAAAGTTTTTCCAAGGATCTACTGGAAGATTTTATGGAGTAAGTCTTAAAACCCTGCACAAGAAAGAATGGTCCTCTTAGACTTCGACATTTCAGTGTTTCGGCACCCGGGGTACCTAAGTGTGAGTTTCCTTGTACTCGCAAGTCCCAAAATCCCAACTTGTGAAATCCTGAAATGATAGTGTGCGGATAAGTTACAATATTTCGGCATTTCGATACCCAGAATACCCAAGGGTGGATTCCCTTATACTCGCAAGTCCCGAAATCCCGACATGTGAAATCTTGAAATGACAGTGTGGATGGGTTAGGACATTTTGGTGTTTTGGCACCCGGGTTACCTAAGTGTGAGGTTCCTTTTACTCGCAAGTCCCAAAATCTTGACTTGCGAAATCCCAAAATGATAGCATGCGGATAAGTTACGATATTTCGGCATTTCGGTACCCGGAATACCCAAGGGTGAATTCCCTTGTACTCGCAAGTCCCAAAACCCGGTTTGCGAGTTCCCAAAATAGGCTGAGCCATGTATATATACATGTATGTAGGTTTCAAAGTTTTGGCTCTTGGGAAACCCAGGTGTGAGACCCCCTGTTGTCGCACATCCCGAAATCCCGATGGTGGAAACCCTGAAAGGTAAAATACCAAACTTATTTCGGGTTGTTGTTAATCTCGATAAGTGGTTAGGTCCATTTCAGGTTTCGGCCCTTCGAAAGTCAACAGAGCAAGGGATCACTTGCCTCACGACTCCCCGTATCATGATAGCAGAAGTGCCTTCTCGGTAAGGATTGTGGGCATAGCCACGGTCATATGAGGGACTTTAAAGACGAAAGGAGGGTTTGTGCTAGGCTCCTTAGAATCTCAGGGAGTGTTGTCTCTCAAGAATAAGGAAAGAAGCCGAAAATTTTCTAGCCCTACGGTGGGTGTGTTACAAATTGGTATCAGAGCATGGTTACAACACTTGGCCTACTTGGGCTCATGAACGAGTTGCGCAGGAGCTTTGTTCGAAACACTCCTAAAAGGAGTAACCCCCTGTCTTAACCTTCTTAATCAAAAGTCGAAGTTAAGAATGAAAACTCCTATTGTGTGTGTGTGCATGTGAAAAATATGAATTATGTACTGGTTATAAATGAATATAAATATTGACTAACAACCAGTGTTTTTCTTTTGCACACAAAGCGGAAGATCAACCGCGGGAAATTGCAGACGTAGAGAATGGTGACTCACCATGAAAGTGGGGGAGGGCTCCCACAATAGAGACGAATAGTCTGACGAAAGGAGGGCAGTAGGGACCCCTCCAGATCTAGCTGAGACTGTGAGGAGCCTCATGGTCGACTTACAAAGCTGCAAGGCTGACAATGAGAGGATGATGAAAGAACAAGAGAAGCAAACAGAAATTAACGTAGTTTTACTACAGAGCTTATCCGACCTACAAAGAAAAATGTAGCATGAACCTGAAATACAGAAACATGGTCATATCAGTGGCCACACTGAGAGGAGCACCTCGAAAAAGGTCCATCTCAGGGGTAAAGGACAAGCGGCGGACAATTCCTCTGGGAAGGAAGTTGGCGGTTTGGAGGGCTCTTTTAGTAGCAGAACTAGTTCTTATTCCCGAAGAAGACAAAAGAAGAAAAAGCTTTCCAGGGGTCATAAATTCAAAGAATTCAAGAAGGCCAAACCACCCTCCTTCGATGATGAAATGAAGAAGGGAGAGGAAGTAGAGGCTTGGCTACTTGGACTAAAGAAGTATTTCAGAGTCCATGACTTCTCAGAAAATTTGAAGGCCCGAGTGGCCACCTTCAACTTGAATGGAAAGGCTTCCATTTGGTGGGAAGACCTTAAGAATGTGAAAGGGGTTCACGAAGAGGACCTATCTTGGGAATGGTTTGAGAAATACTTCTAGAAGAAGTATCTGTCGGAAAAATATTTCGACGAAAAGACTAAAGAATTCTATGAACTCAAACTGGGGCAACTCACTATAGAGGTATATGTTAGCAGATTCCTCAAGTTGCTGAGGTATGTACGTTATATAAAAGAAGAAAAGGAAAAGGTGCAACGTTTCATTAGCGGACTACCTAAGGACTATCAGAACAGAATTGAATTTGATGAGCCAAAGACCCTAGAAGGCACTATCTGAAAGGCAAGATATTTTCATGAATAGTTTGGACATCGGACAGAACCTCGCGAAGGCTAGAAACCGAAGAATAGTTCAGGATTTCAAAGAAAGGGGATTAAATCCCCAATATTTAAGAACTCTAAGAAGAACTCAAGGATGAGCTTCCCAGCCCAGAGTGTACACCAGCAGAACTTTCCCTCCTTGGGCGGAAATAAAACTTCTAGATCTGTACCAGTGAAGGCTAATAACCGAAAGAGAGAACCTTTGAAATGTTGGGGTTACGGAGAAGGACATCTACTGAGAGATTGTCCCCACTGACAACAGAATAGTCGGAGAATTTACGGCATTCAGGAAGCTACCACCGTTAATTATGTGGCCAGAAGTGTGCCGCAAATTTATGTAGCCTTGAAGAATAACCAAGCCGACCACCAAGCTTCAGTGGTGGAAATGGAAGGTATGATTTCCAACCATCTAGTCTCTATTCTAATCGACCATGGTTCAAACTTGAGTTATATATCCCCTAAGATTGTTGATAAGTGTAAACTGCAACTACATAAACTTACCAAGCCATGGTTGGTACAGTTAGCCACTGGCACCAAAAGAAGGGTAGCATAGGTCATACCAGCCTACCAATTAATGTTGGGTGAATTCCCCACCCAAGCAACCCTTAACATATTACCCTTGGGATCGTATGATCTGTTGATTGGTATGGACTGGCTAGCCGCCCATAAAGCCAGATTGGA
>JASDQU010437403.1:40654-53578 GCA_032191745.1 Picea mariana | reverse complement strand
GCGGTTGCGCATTGTTGTATTGTTGTTGTGCATTATTGTATAGTGGTTGTACCTAGCTTAAATGAGGTGAAACTTGTCCTGTCATCATTTCTTCTTGCACTCTATAAGCATCTGGATTTCTTTCTCTCATTAGCTCCATCATTCTACAATCCTTATCATCATGACCCACTGATTTGCAAAAATTGCAATATGAACTTTTTGGTATTGTCTTATACTTCTACATCATTGGACAATGATATGGATCATGCCCATGCATCTTACAAATATAGCACCATGGTCCTCCTATTGGAAATGGGTTTGGCACCCCTGTCACCATACACTGCGTGAAAGTTGGACATTCATTCTTATGGTGTCCTTCTATCCTGCATAGGGTACACCAAACAGCTTCTCTTTTCTCTTTACCCTTATTTTGGTTAAGTTGAAATGTTATATTCTTCAAATCCTCCTTCATATCTTCTATTATTGGATCTATCTGTTGATATTGGTTCTCTTCCAGTTGTAAGGCTACATGTAGAGCCTCTTCCTAAGTTTGGAACTTATGTTGTCTTAACGTGTATTTCAAATGTGGTAATAGTGAGTTCACAAATAATTACCTATGTTGCATGTCAGTAATTTCATATTTCAACTTGCCCTTGAGTCATTTGAACCTCTGATCAATCTCCCAAAAAAACTCTCCTGGTTTTTTCTTGATTTCATTCATGTACCGGTCTTCTGAGATGGGATTTTGAAATTCGTTTACCAGTAGTTTTTTCACGTCTACAATAGTTTTTGGTACTCCCTATGGACTATTTACATCTAGGCTCATATACTAGTCGAGTGTGCGGTCTCTTAGTGTGACCACTAATTGCACGAGATTTGTATCCTCATTTGTGATCTACTTTTCTTCCCAGATCTTCTCACAGATGAATAAGTTCTTTTCAGGGTCCTCTGATGCCTCTCCTCGAAATTCTAGTAATCTTATCGTGGGATCATGTGTTGCCATTTTGAACTGTGTTGAACTATTGCCTCTACATGATGTATATAATTGGTTGTTACTTCTTACAATGGATCCTCCAGTTGATGCTCCTTGATTGGGTGTATGTCCTGTTGATTTTCTTCTACTAAAATTAAGTTGTCTAAATGTTGGTGTTCTTTCTAATGTATTAGCCGCACATGAGGTTGTAGGTTCCACATTGACGGTGATATTAATTGGATTTATGCCTTCTTTGCATGACCCTAGACCTCATGTATTCCTTTCATACATTGCGTGCAGGATTTCCTAAATATACTCCATATCGCAAAGATCCTCTACCTCCTCTTCATCAATTTCCAATCCCTCTCTGTCGGTTATGGCTCTCTTATTATTATTCATTTTATATTGGTAGGGTACTCCATTGCACGTCTTTCCATGTTTTTCCATTATCTGCTTTATTTGGTCTTATTCCATCATGATCCGGTCCATGTCATCCTTCTTATTTCCCTTATCCATCTCCTCTTCCATATCTCAACCTCATGTCAGTGTTTCCCCGCTTTCCCCATGCACACAGGGAAGTTTAGATGTCTTACTCCATGGTAATCACATCATTGTCATAGAATAAAATATTGATTGAAGTATATAACGATATAATGTACCTACCTCAAGGTCCCTTTAGAAAATCTTGCTATGTTGCGGTGTAAGACTTCGCGATATCTACTGCAAATTCAGTGATAAACCCTGGAACAACACTGTCTAACCAAAAATATATTGTGCACGTAAATTTGTTATTAACTTGTTGCAACTACAGGATTCCACTCTAGTTGTATAATTCGGTTTGTAGGGTGGTTGTCTTTTAATATCAATAACCACTCCTGCAAAAACTGTGGGAAATCACAGAAAAATACCTCATGGAAGTCGCTAAACACGTATTTGTCGAGATATTTGTGTGGTGTTAACTTAGGGTTTTTTTTTTCCTTCTACGCAAACTCAAGTTCCTTTCTTTCCAACCATCTTTCAATCTTCTCCTTTGTTGGATTCCATGGCTTGAACATTCCCTTCTATAATTTCATTCTCTGCACGTTTCTTTCATGGATCTTGTCCACTCAGTCTTGTGTAGTTATAGCTGGAAATGGAACCATTTGTTGGTTATTCTCTTCCTCTTCTTCTTGTGTTGACCCAGGCTCAGATCTCAACAGGTTTCCAACAAAACCCTCAAAAACTATTGGCCCTCTTGGTAAACCAAAAGGCAACACTGCACACAGGGTGCACAGTACAATCCCACCTAAGATATCTTTTATGGGTGTCTGCAATACTAAAGTGTTTGCAGTCTAGGAAAGAGTGGGGATCTGTAATTGTGTTCTTTCTTCTTCATGCATTATCCTTGTTAATTATTCAAGTAATTCTTTGATTTGTTCATATTTAAACCTATGCATGCATGTTGATATTTCTAGTTTAACCATTCATTCCTAAGCTAATGATAAATAGAAAGTAAACATTCATTAACAATCACAAATAACACACAAGTTTATTGTGGTTCACACCCTCTTGGGGCTACGTCCACAAATATCTGGCTCTATGCTCTTTTATTTAGTCTTCTACAAAATATTGTGTTGCGTGCATTACATCTTCTGTAATACAATCAAGATGACGGTAAGAACCCTCTATGAGGTGGACTAGATAACACCAAGCTCCTCATCATGTGACCTAACCCTCAAAGACTACCTTACTCGACTCTTATACAAGACTTATTATATCCAACAGCTTACAAAATCACAATACCAACTCTCTCTTAACTGACATCCCTCTTAAAATCATTCCCTAAAAATCCTCTCTCAAAATCATTCTTTCAATCACTCTATGAAAAATATCCCCCTCTCCTAGACCTCCTAGGTCCTTATTTATACTACTTTGTAGCTTATAGTCATTACAATCCTTGTCCAAAAACCCTAACCCTAATTTTGGCCCTAAAGTCTACACATGATTGCTAAAAGGCGGAGCTAGCCCACCTCAAGTTTTGGAATGGTTGGTTTTTTGGTTATTTGATTTTGTTGGTCAGTTGGAGGGTTGGTTTACCAAGAAAAGAACATGGTTGGGTTGGAAAAATGATATAGATGAGGTCCTCCTTGGTTGGTGGCACACAAATGACAGACAAGTGAGATAATCAAGGAAAGAACATAGGAAACAACAAACCACTCAATGAATAATCTATTGTAAGAAGTTTAATACTTAAAATATCATTTCAAGGCATTAAACATGTATCAAAAACATAATTGATCCCACGGGTTTCAATAGAAACAAACCTTCACCAAAGAATTATTTGTTTTACAAGTTGCATATCAATAAAGAAAAGTTATATAGTAGCTAAAGGAAATGAAATGTACTTTGCACAAATCAAAAATTGCATTCAAGATAAGATAAAAACACATGTAGATTTGGACACAAACACACTATCATCAAAAGTATATTCACCATGTAGAGAGATTTGATCCATGCATAGAACAGGTTCAACCAGTTTGATGTATTGATATTCTTTTCCCCAAAACTAAACCCTTCAAACATACAAAAATTGTCTATTTATCAAAGATGTAGAGGCTCTCGACCATCTGGAATTGAGGCTTAACTCTACACTATCAATTGGAAAACAACTTATTGACTTAACTAAAAACATTGCTAGAGTATATTAAGGTATACTTCGAGCTTGACTTAATCAAAAATAAGTGGTTCATATCACACACAAATGACCACTTATGATGCCTTAATCTGAAAGAGTCTTGAACTTAAATAACTAAAATGGTTGCTAATCATAAACCAAACCGATGCATATGTTGAATCGAACTGAGTCTTTGACAGAACTAAATAGGACTGATTGGACTAGATTCTGAGTCGAGTATAGGTGTACATGTGCACTGTTGGAGGCCACTGGGAGATAACTAGGTGTGTTTGCAGCTTCTTCAAAATATCTCCTTTAGAAAGCAGCAAGTCTTCTGGTGCTTCTTCTGGAGTCTTTGATATTTCTTCTGAAACCTGGAGTATAGTTTCTCCAATTACCGATTATGGTGTTACAAGGACTAGACCTACAGCTTCATTTTATGCACCTATTGATTGTCATTAAGATATTTTGTCTTGACCGTAATTGACCCTTTCTTCTTGTCTTGCTTTGTTTAAAGAATACTTTAATGCAGGCGATCAATGAGGATAAGACACTTCGGAAATTCGGCGTTCGGAAGATTTTCAATGAAGAGTATAACTATCTCCTGAACGAACAAACTCATGAGTTCATTAACCAATGCTTATCGCTAAGAAAATCCACCACAGATTAATACTTTAATCATTCTAATATTTCAGGACTTTGGGTGCTCTAGCCCTTCGGCACTCTGGCACTTTGGATCTCTAGAAATTTGGGGAACCTTGTTTTCTCTAGATGAAAATCTCCCAAAGTGATGTGGTATCCTATTGTCACAATTTATGACATGTCACAAAAATGAGAGTGACACATGTCACATGAAATAGCACATATGGCATAGCCAAAGTACCAGAAATGAGTTCTGCATGTCATCTGAAATCAATTGACAGGTGGCATATGAAACGTCAGTTGAAAATGACTCTGGTACTCTAGCACTTCAAGGCTCTATGGATCTATGTTTTTTTTGGATCAAAATCTCTTGGATGACCAAACTCGTGAAGTGACGTGGAAGTGAGGATCCACTTCGGCAATTTGGGACTCCGACACTTTGGCAGTTTTTGGGATTGAAAAACTAAAAATCTTGGATGCCCGAATGCATAAGTCCCAGTCCCAGAGTAAGACTACATATTTATTTGTGGTTTAAAACCCTCGTGATTTGAAGCTTTGAATGCACAAGAGTCATTGATCTTAATTGATTGTTGTATCTCGACCGTCAAAAAATTTTAATATGTCTGTTGCTTATAACCTAAGCCCAAAATGGATTGTTGTGTCTTTCCTTTTAGATGTTTCATGTGCATATAAAGGACTTGGTCGACCGGATGCATGCTCAATCAATGGTAAATATGATGATAAGCATTTTGAACCCAAACTGTGACATGCAATTATCCTTCAAGAAAACAAAAATAATTGGTGCAAAGAATCAATCAAGAAAGATAATGATAAAAAACTAAGTCATTTAGTAATGGGAAACCGACTTAACCAACTAGAAGAGAAATGATTTTGATAAAGTTATAGGGAAATGAGAGAGGAGGGGCAGGGGTGCAGACTTGGGTCTCAAAATTGTCTTCAACTAGAGACAGCACCCCCCTGTGGGGAACTGAGAACAGCAGATCGGTGCCTTGGAACTTAATAACTTGCTCCCACCATCCTTCTCTTACATTTGTTTTTGTCTGTCATCCATGTATATCTGATATTGTCTCTCAGCCATGCATCTTATTGAATCCAAAACTGTAACTACACCCCAGTGCCTTTGTTGGGATATGGAGTCTTTATTCACACACAAACTAACTAATCAAATGCAAAAGAAAAAGGAAATAATCTATGGTACAAGAGGGACCTTCCCTCAATCTTTCAAGCAAAATAGTGTTTCACGAAGCACCCATTTATTGGGCCTCCAAAAATTTCAGTATCATCTAGATTGTGTAAAACAAATGTATTATTTTACATAACCTCAACCACCTTAAAAGGATCAACCTAGAGGTTATCGAACTTACCATGCTTATACTTTTTTTCCCTTCTGGCATCTCACCTTAGGTCACCTTCTTGAAAGATATCCTTCTTGGTTTTCTTGTCAAAATCTAATTTGATCTTTCTCTGGTATGACTCAATTATCTGATTCAGTGCTTCTCTCTTTTGTTGAACCTCTATAATCTAAAAGATTCTCTTCTGGATGTTATTTGGCTCCTCCATTTCTTCCTGTATGAATTTTAGAACTAGTAGACCGAGTTGAGTAGGGAAGACAACATCTATCCCATAGACTAGCTGAAATGGCGAGGTTCCCAAGGATCTCTTGGTGTTGATTCTATCAACCCACAAGGCATACTTAAGTTTAGAGACCCATGATTTCTTGTTTTCAATCAACAATTTCTTGATGATCCTGATGAGAGTCTTGTTTGATGACTTGTCTAGCCCATTCCCTGAGGACAATAGGGTGTGGAATGTGTCAAGGAAATGTTATGGTTGCCACAGAAGTCAATCATGGCTTTGGAATTGAATGCCTGGGCATTTTATGTTATAATATTTATATGGCAATCAAATCTGGCAAAGATATTGGTTTCCAAAAAGTTCATAATCACCTTGTCAGTAACATTCCTAGTGGGCACAGCCTCGATGCATTTGGTAAAGTAGTCAGTGGAAGTGAGAATCCACTTGTTCTTCCCATTGGAGGGTGGATTTATCGCACCTATGAAATCGAATTCCCATTGATGAAAGGGGCCACTGGTAGTGATAGGTTTCAGGGGCAGTGAGAGTAATTTATGTTTTCCTACAAACTTTTGACATTCATTGCATGCCCTTATTGTAGTAAATACATCTGAGAAAAGGGTGGGCCAGTAGTACCCCGCCCTTAGGATCTTGAGGGTTGTATCTTTCCAATGCTAGTGTCCTCCACAAACTTCCCTTTGCATACCTATTGTGACTTTTTTAGATTCATTTTCATCAAGACATTTTAATATGATGCCAGCAGGATCCCTCTAATACATGTTCTGATTAAAAATGCATAATTTTATAGCCTTTAATTTGAGAGACCTTGCCCTCATCTTTTTCAAATCTGGTGGGATTCTAGATGTTGCAAAAAATAAATAACATATATGTACCAAGATGAAGAGGACTAATTTCTAGATAATTGCATGTTGCCTTGTCCAGACTATGTCATGGGAGCATCAGATTGGGTGAAGGTCTGATGCAATTCTAGTACCTTACAATTTGATTCTGATAATAACTTGGCAAGTTCCTGCCCCTTAATCATCTTGGTGGGATTTATGTGCAGGTCATACTCCAATAGTTTGACAATCCACTTCCCTCTTTTCCCTTCACTGTCTAGCTGGACCAGAATCTCTTTGACATTGATGCTAGGAACATAGGTTGTTATGATAGACTGTAACACATACACCATGAAGGCTTCCAATGCATAGGCCTACTTTTCTAATATGTCATACTTCAGCTCAACATCTCATAGGGCTTTGTTGAAAAAGGCTATGGGTTTTTTATGCCCTTATTCATTCTTTTGTAGTAGCACGGCAAAAATGGTTTCCTCGGAAGCGAAAGAGAAGATAAGTACTATTTGGCATAGTCAGGGCTAACCAATACAAGGGCTTCAACCAAATCTTGTTTGATCCTTTGTAATTTTGATTTTTCCTTCTGTGACCACTTGACAACAGCATGTTGGTGATAGGCTTTATGATTTCAGCAAAGTTTGCACAAAGTGCCTTACAAAATTTATTCTACCTATAAAAGACTGAATAGACTTCTTATTTCTGGGGATTTCAATTTCCTGAATGGCCTCCACTCTCTTAGGGTCTATTTTTATACCTCTTGTTGATATGATGTAACCTAGGAGTTTACCTTCTAGAATAGCAAAGTGAGACTTCCTAGGATTCAAAGAAATCCCATACCTTATGCATTTTTAAAAAATCTGCTCAAGGTGTTGTAAATGCTCATCATCTGATTTGGAGAAAATTGTGATGTCATCCAAATATATAACCATAAATTTGTCTTTCTCCCCCATAAATGGTACATCCATATCCCTCTAAAAGGTGCCCCCTGCGTTCATCATCCCAAAGGGAATTTTGTCGTACATAAATGTCCCCCATGGTGTGGTGAATGTTGTTTTTTCTTTTTCTTCTTCACATACTGCTATCTGGTTATAACCAAAGTACACATCCAGAAAACAAATCATGTGGGCACCTACTACCCTTTACAAAATATGGTCCATCTTGGGCAGGGGATAATTTTCTTTTAGGGAACACTTGTTGAGATTTCGGAAATCCACACACAAGCATATTTCCCCACTCTTTTTTCTCATGTGTACCAAGTTTTCCACCCAATCTGAGTACCTCAAGGGCACATCAATTCTTGTATCAAGCATTCCACTCTATGTTAGTACTCAATTTAGGTTTTGATGTCTCTAATTGATCCCTTGTATCTTACTGAATATTCGAGATTATACGGTGATTACAATGGTGATAGTACATCTTACACTAGTATTGACACGTTAGCTTTGAACTGCATGGATAGGGAATTTCATAGACATGGTTTGGTTCTTCCCATTTGTCTGTTTTTCAGCTCTTTTTAAATTATGGACATCGGCATGGGATTAAATTTCCTAATCTTCTGTCTGAATGGCTTAGAAACAGCCTTTAGAGGGATCTTGAGTTGGATGATGTCAGTGTCAATTGTCTTCAAATATTCATATGACCATGCAAAAATATCAGCAAAATTTTTCATGAGGCTGGCATACCTGTCTTTTTTTTCTGGAGGTAGTGCCTTGGATAGTTTGACTATTTTGGGATTTTCAGCAGTCCCAATGTGGCAATCCATCACTTCCTCTTCTTTATTTTTTATGGCAGCTTCTCTAGAGACATCATGACTTCCAAATAATCTTTCCAATGACACTAGACCCTTAGGGATGTGATTTGTTTTAAGTTCCACAATGTTGTGTTCAGCCACTTTGCTCAACAGCTGAGACGTTTTTTGATAAGATGATTCATTGTTGGCACAAGGGCAAACCCAGGGTTCAACGCTACAACAACGTACCAACAAAACCCTAACTATCAGCCCTTTCGGCAGGGGTGGTTGCAGGAATCAGGTGTCTGCAACCATAGCTGGGACACAGATCTATGATTATAATACTTAATAGAGCACCTAGCGTCATCAGTTTGTTATTATTTAACCAATATCTACTCCGCAAAGAAAACACATCATCGCAGCATTCACCTTGATCTAAAGTATTTAAGAACTTAGCATATATAAACAAACCAGATCTAGTAGATTCAAGCACTAAGCATATTCACTTATATTAAATCTAACATCCAGATTCATCATAAGCACAAAGAATAAACAGATCTATCTATCTATCTATATCAAACACTTAGAAAATAACACATAAATACATCAAAACATCGCACAGAGCAGAATAAAATAGTATTTACGTGGTTCACCCCCACCCTAGGGCTAAGTCCACCAACTCTTTTTCTTTATTAGACTCAATTAGTCATCTACATGCACATACCCACAAAAACCCTACTCCACATAGGACAGTAGATTTGTGTGCACCTTGCCAAATCCTCCTTCCCCGAGCTAGGTCTAGCACAAAGCCTTTCACAGTATGTTACAACCACTTGCACTTAGCTCCACAAGTTCTCACATTATGCACAGAGCATCTACAAATCATACTTGCACTTAGCACTTAGCTTATCGACCTTACATCACATAGATGCCTATTCCCCCCTCCTTACATTGCCTAGACATCTATTTATACTTTACAAAATAGGCCTAAACATGGGTAAACCCATGGGTCGACATCCCATTCCCGTTACATATTCCCAAATCCCAAAAAGGACCCAAAAAGGGGTCGAGATCCTGCGATCTCTACTTCGTCTTGCGCTCTATCTTCGACAGACTGTCAAAGTCCCAAAATTGGTCAACATGACCAAGAATCTCCAAAAACTTGGTCAAGGGCCAACAGGCCCCCAACATTCACTTGTGACTCATCCTGAGTCACTCTAGTATGACTAGTTCTGCTTTGAACACCTCGAGCTTGGCTCGAGCTGCTTTGACTTGTTGTTGTGCTACAGCCTCCTATTCAACAAACTCTTGGATGACTGTATCATTGATAGGTCCTTCTAGACGTTGTTCAGTTGTAGTGACAACCTGCTCTAGCTCTGCTCATTGGCCTTCTACCTCTATAAACAATTGATAGGCCTTGTCTTGTACGGGTTGGAGCCTTTGATTTACTTCCATAACTCTTCTCTGGATATTATGGATTTTTTGTTGTGTAGTGCGCTGCTCTTGGGAGTGCTTTATTCTTTCCATGACTGACAGGGACTTCAGCTGCACCTGTATCTTTTCGGCTTGATACTTCACCTCTTGGAGTTGTGACTCTAGTGCCTTCAATTCTAGGTTCTCCATGAGTTGTTCATAGGTCTGGGCACTATGATCAGTAAGTTGCTTTCATTCCAGGGTAAGAGCCTTTGTCCTTTCAACTGCGCTCCGGGTGGTTGCTTCTCTTTGGTATCTTACATCTTGTGGGGTCTCAAGTACAATGCGTAGCTCCAAATATTTTATGCGTTGTTTTAGCTGTTGGATGGCTTCTGCGAGCTGGTTCACCTGATGTGAAACTCAGACTTCTACCTTGATTTCTAAGACTATCACAGATCAAAGTGCTCTATTGACCACTTCTTTTTCTTTGATTTTCTCTGCGAGCAACTGTTCCTTTTCTTCCTATTGTTGTGCTTTTTCTTCATCAAACCTCACTTGGAGATCAATCTTTTCCTATTCTGCAACACTTTGTTTCTCTACGAGTACTCCTTGTACTTGTGTCAAAGCCTGGGTGGCTTGTTGCATTTCTTCTTGTGCTCGTCGAAGGCAAGCTTCAAATGTACCTGCTAGGCGGTGGAGTTGAGCTGGCTCATCTCCCAATTTTGGTTCTCCTGGCGTAGTGGAGACTGCATGGATGGACTGTAGGGCTTGTTGTACCCCTCAGAGTTCAGTCTCAATTCGATCATACATCTCTTCTTTCTTTGCTTCTTGTTTCTCTATTATTTCCAACGAATCATCTTGCAGGGCTACTATGAGGAATTCGAAGTCATCGAAGGTGAGAATAGTTTGCATCTTGGTCATAGTGGCCTTCGATTTCTTCTGGGAGGAAGGTTTTGGAGGTGAACCTTTCCTCTTTTTCAGGGGATTGACCTCGTCTCCTTTCTTCTGTTCAACTTATTTGTCATTCAACTCTTCTCCATCACCTCCTTGCTCTGGTGATATGGAAGCAGTCTTCACAGACACACTGTCTAATTCATGGACCTCTTTGGACTTCTTTGTTTTGCTAGGTTTGGGTGTATCCTACGTAGTTTATGGGATTTCAATGTTGGATATCTCCATAGGGTCTGCTTGAATAATAAGATCTGTTAACCAGTAATTTGTGATCTCCTCCAAATCCTCCTCCATCAACTTATAGTAGGATTGAAGTCGTTGTTTGTGTTCATCGGCATGTGTTGTGATGTAAATAAAATGTTGATCTATGTTGAACTTCATCAAAGGTCAAAACTGGTGTAGAGTGTTCGAAGTCATGCGAGGCTTGGACTGGATGGCTATCTTCAACTGATTGTAGTAGGTATGAAAAACAACATTTGACTGCCATTGTTTATTCATGTCACTTGAGCACCACAGTGTATTGAACTTCACGGCTAATGGTTCAAAAGGCTCGATGTCTGGGAAGGTCGTACCTTCTGACATCTCCCAAGAAATAAAATCTATAAGGATCAAGAGCCAGATGAAATGAAATTCATATCATTGATCTTGTGCTTCTCTACAGTCGAGTTCCAACTGGCTCACCAGGTACTTCACCCAATTCATCTGAAGTCCTTCCGCGCACTTCCCTGTGAGGTCGACTACAAAACCGGTGACTTGGGTAGGGCAGTTCTTTTGTACTACTTCCCTGCAATCAATTGGCATGTGAGGCGCACTGTGCCACTCTGGATAGAAGCTACCTTGTAGCCTCACGTGCTCTTCTCAACATCGCCATAAGTGTCCTTGATCTTTTGTGCTAGAGCGTGATCCATGACTTTTCTGGGGTAAAACTCTTATGGATTAGGTCCTTGCATACTCAAGCCTATGATCTGATTGATTAGTGTTGGATCAATCGTTCTATGGTGGTTTAGACAAAAATAACTGCCATGCTAACAAGACAGTAGTAGCTTGACACATGCATTCACCTCCTAGTGTCGTCTAAAGTGAGGAATCTTCATGACATTCAGCAGGGTGGACTGCGCGAGGTTCATAGTCCATGGCTGGGGGATTATCTTTGAATTCTTCCCCTTGGTTTTGGTCAGGTACTTATGTGGGGCGAGCATGTTATAGACTTTGCGATATCCAAGGTTGAAGTCACTAAACTTCAACATTGAAATTTTATCTTGGTCTGCTCGAATTGCGCGTATCCCCTTCGGAAGGTACACCATAACCAAGGTGTATTCGAAATATTTGGGCATGTTGTCTTGATTTATTGTGCCTCTCAGAGGCGGAATATAGGTGGGTAATATACTCAGGATCAATTTGCCATTCGCTAGATCATCCCTATGCTTGGTTCACTTTTCATCTGATGGTCGGGATGGTCTGGCTCCATGAGCAGTGGAAGGAGAGGTTGGAATTCCTCTCGTCGATGATGCTTGTACACCTGTAGGCATCGACATGACTCTTTCAGTCATGAGTTCAATCAGAACTTCTTCAACAACTTTCTCAGCAGTGCTCAACTCGTCCGACATACACACTCAGGGTTAACAATATCAGGTTTGGAAGGTAACTTAGACACAGTAATGGGACAGAGAGCGAGAGCACGATGATCATTGTGCAAAATCAACTTATTCTACGGGCTCAAATTCACAATTGGAAAAAGTGTTCTCAATGCATGGCGCGATGAGATAAATAGGTAACTCGGCAACAAGTCACTTGAAACAGGTATGAAGCCTTCATTAACTTTGTTATGTCAGTTATGGCACGGTCCCAACGTTTGGATGGTGAGTTTTCTATCCATAAATATCTTTCTACCCATTCAGAGCATTGGTCTAACAGTTATAATGTCCCCAACAGCTATATTTCTTCGTCATGGTGAAGTGCCATGTGTCGTTGTTCTGATATCCCGACGAAACTCCAATTTTGCAAATTTTCCTTCTATGAGGTTCCCTCTAGAACCTTCTGCAACTTGTCGATCTTAGCTCTCTTCTTACTTAGCTTTCTAGCCTTTTTCCTAGTGAGCTTCATCTCAGCATGCCTTTTTCCATTCTGATTCGTATCT
>JASDQU010437403.1:23494-40603 GCA_032191745.1 Picea mariana | reverse complement strand
TTCACATTGTTGAGATTCTTTCCTAAGATTCGAGGTTGATCCTTCTTCTTTATCTAGAGTAGGTACTTTAATCTTCTGTGGGTCTTATATTGTTCTTGCAACTTTGACATGTGGGTCTCTAGTGCTAAATAGCTTCGATCTGTTCTTTTGTTCTTCAATCAAGTGTGCAATCCTTCTAGTCATGAATTCTTTTAACTCTTGCTTCTTTTGTTCTAAAGCTTCTTCTTCTTCTTGCCTTCTAGCATGATCTCTTTCAATCCAAGGTTTTCCTAATATCATGGTAAATGGGGCATTGTTCTCAATAAATATAATAATCTCAAAATCTTCCTCTGTCGAAGTTCCATTAGCATTCATAGGTATCTGGGTGAGCTTTCCACATATGTTTATCAACTTTCCTTTGAATAGTCCTATTCCTCCTAAGGAAGGAATCATAACAGCCCTCCCTATAGCTTCCCAAGTTCTCTCTGTCATGATATTCACCTTTATTTCCTCATCTAGAACACATTCAATGTTGAAGTCTCTTATTCTTGCTTCAAGGCATTCTTTTTCTTTGAACATCTCTGATAATCTGACATGTCGGTGGTCATTCAGGGTTTCTTTCATCTGTAGCAATACTTTCTCTGATTCTTTCTGGGATTCTGTCATAATCTTAGTTTATGAATCTACCTTAGGGTTTTCTTGTCTCATGTTCATCTCTTCAAGATTAGCAATCATTCTAGGGCAATCCAATACTTCATGGTTCATAGCTTTACAACAAAGACAACTAGGTCTTGTCCCAGGGCATTCCTTAGCAAGATGTCCCAGTTTTTTGCAACTGTAACAGAGGGTTAATCCTCTCTTTCTTTTAAATGATCCCCAACCTTTCCTATACTGCACGCTAGGATCATGGTAGCTAACCTACAAGCATTTATTTCTAGGGTCCTGCATACACTTATTAGTCCAAACATTCTTTCTATGCATAGGTATAACATATTTTTCACTATTCTTATCAGATCTACTCATATCAAATCTTCTTTCATCCATTAATACCCTAGTTTTCAAGCTAGGATAGAATCTATCAAACATACCTAGATCCATACTGTTGAAACAAAAATTTCCACTTATCTTACTTCTACAGAGCACAAAGCTTTCAGATCTAGAACTTTTCAATATTCTTACCTTTGTCAGAGCACAAAGCTTTCAGATCTTACCTCTTTTAATCAAAGAGTCTCCCTTTTCCCTTTCTCAGAGCACAAAGCTTTCAGATCTAGAATTTTTTCACTATTCTTACCTCTTTTCTTCAGATCGGACTTCTTTTCCTTAGCACAGAGCTTGTCAAACTAAGTAGAGTACTGTGCACTAGAGCAACAGATCTACACATAGAGATTTCACCATTTCAGGTCGGATCTTTGCACAAAGCTTCTTTTTCCTCAGTTCCCAGCAATCACAGATTCAAGTCCCAGCAACGGAACCATTTGTTGGCACAAGGGCAAACCCAAGGTTCAACGATACAACATCACACCAAAAAAACCCTAACTACTAGCCCTTTAGGCAACACCTGCGAAGCAAATGAAGTCTCACCCAAGGTACAGGCAGGGGTGGTTGCAGGACTCAGGTGTTTGCAACCTTAGCTGGGACACAGATATGTGATTATAATACTTAATAGAGCACTTAGCACCATCAGTTCATTATTATTTAACCAATATCTACTCCGCAGAGAAAACAGAGCATCGAAGCATTCACCTTGATCTAAAGTATTTAAGCACTTAGCATATATAAATGGACCAGATCTAGCATATTCAAGCACTAAGCATATTCACTTATATCAGATGTAACATCCAGATTCATCATAATCAAAAAGCATAAACAGATCTATCTATCTATCTATATCAAGCACTTAGAAAATAACACATAAATACATCAGAACATCACACAGAGCAGAATAACACAGTATTTACATGGTTCACCCCACCCTGGGGCTACGTCCAGCAACTCTTCTTCTTTATTAGCTTCAATTAGTCATCTGCATGCACAGAGCCACAAAAACCCTACTCCACGTAGGACAGAAGATTTGTGCGCACCTTGCCAGATCCTCCTTCCCTAAGCTAGGTCTAGCACAAAGCCTTTCACAGTCTGTTGCAACCACTTGCACTTAGCTCCATGTGTTCTCACAGTATGCACAAAGCATCTACAAATGATACTTGCACTTAGCACTTAGTGTATTGACCTTACATCACATAAATGCCTATTCCCCCCTCCTTACATTGCCTAGACATCTATTTATACTTTACAAAATAGGCCTAAACATGGGTAAACCCATGGGCCGACATCCCATTCCCGTTACATATTCCCAAATCTCAAAAGGACCCAAAAAGGGGCCAAGATCCCATGATCTCTACTTCATCTTGTGCTCCGTCTTCGACAGGTTGTCGAAGTCCCAAAATAGGTCAACATGATCAAGAATCTCCAAAAACTTGTTCAAAGGCCAACATTTATCATCTTCACCCTCTTAATCTACTGAGATATTGGAGAATTCTTCAATGGTCTGTAGAAATATTTTCAGCTCCAAATCATCACTAAAGACTTTCCAGTGCTTTAAGTTGTCTAGTATGGTTGTCTTACGTCTGACTTCCACATGATACTTGATATTTGGGCCAATGGGAGGTTTGAAGGTGCTAGCAGCCAATGACAAAGAATTTGCCTTATAATTTTCATCTCTAGGAATGAAGGAGATATTAAATGCCAGAAAGAAGTTGTCAACCAGGTCCCACACCTCTTTCTTGTATTGCTTAAGCCTCTGTTGCTTAGCTTGATAGTTTTTTTTAACTTGACTGATGATTAACTCATAAACACCAAATACTACCAAACTGTCAATGGCCATATCTTTGGCATCCCTCAATCCAAGCACCAGAGCTTCATACTTAGCTATATTGTTATTAGTCTCGAATTCCAGCTTATAAGACAGCGATATAATCTCCTGCGCGGGGGAAATGAGGAATATACCAGCCTCAAAACCTTCTTTTGATGAAGAGCCATCAAAATACATATTCCACACTTTGTTCTGTTGATCTATCAAAAACTTATTTTTGCATTTGTTGACTGTAATTTTTGGTTCATCACCATTTAGATGAAAAACAAATGAGTCGATCTCATCCTCAATAATGTAAATTTGGTGATTTCTTGGATTTTGATGGTCATTGATGATATAGGCCAATTTGACCTCCTTGTATAGCCTCCTATGCTCTCCTTCGAAAACAGGGATGATGGCATATGTGAGGTCCATTTGTAATGATCTCCCAACCATCTTGGCCCACGTCCTAGATAGAATCATACCAAACTTGGGGGGGATATCAGCCACAATGATTTCCATCACTACACTCTTCATGGGTAAATTCACTGAAGAAACCAATAGATATTTTATTAATCCCAAACATTTTACTTTTTTACAGTCAAAGGAGTAAAGGTCTTGGTAGGGTTTGGTGATCACCATGCCTAGTTCCTCCATAACAACTTTAGGCATGACATTGTGTGAGGCACCTAAGTCCATGAGACAGTTATGTAGGATCTTTTCATGGATATTAAAGATATGTAGAATGGTGGAGAGGCATCAGATCCATCCTTGATATGTGGGCCCACAGTAATGGTTGTGTTTTCATCCTGCAAACTAATTACATCAAAAGTTACAACAGAAGTAGGTGGTTGCAGAACCTTCATAATGGATTTTTTGAAAGGCTCATTTTTCAAAAATCCTGAAAGAGGTACAGGAATCTTGATATTTCTCAACTCATGCTCTAGGATGAAGGATGTTTTTGTCATATCATCTTCCTTTACTTCAGGGACATCAGGTTTAAATGGAGGAGGTTGGTGAGATTTAGTCAATGCACCCTTGCTTGGATTTGACTTGGGAGGAACTTCTGTTTTATTGTTCTGATCAGAGGTGGTGGCTTTGGGAGTGCCTGTTCTAGGCCTCAAATCATATTTCTTTTGGGGTTGGCCTTGAATAAATCCCTCTTCTCCTATATCAATATCAAATTGATTTGACATTTTCGCTACTTCATAATCTTGTTGCATTAAGTGACTAGTGTGAAAATTTGTTTCATTGAAAAGTACATCAGCATCATCCATAGCCTCACTATCTACATCCATCTCCTCAATATGATTATTTTGGAAAGGAGGTACTACTCTTTGGTCATCAACATTCCTCCTCTCTCTTTGCATTATCTGAGGGGCATCATTCGGCCTTCTAAATTGGTTGGGATTTTTGTTCCCATGCCCTTGAAAAGATCTGTTTGGTTGTTTAGATTCCCATTTCAACTTAGCTATTTCAGATGTCAAATCCTTCAAATTTTTGGTCATTTCATCAAGTTTGGGATCAGATGTGGCTGGGTTAGAGGAGGTATGGGAATCCTCTCTCTGTTTCTTCTTGTCTTTTTCAGATCTAGTCTTTAACATGTTTGATTCTAAGATGTTGGACTCAACCTCAATGGTTGCTTCTTGCATGGATAGAAAGGTGGTGGATCTTCTATACCTCAAAAAAAGAGATATTTCTGCATCAAATGCATTTGCATAAGTGATCTTGGTAGAGGCTTTAGTTGGTTTTATCTCATATAGGATTCTACCATACATCTTATTAAATCTCTTGGTGAAGTCCAAAATAGACTCATTGTTCTTTCTCTTAAGGGACCCAAACTCAGTGATGTAATACAGATAATTCATTCTATATCCCCATTTATTTATGAAATATTCATATAACACATCAATATCTTCAATGGAGGTTGGAGGGAGGCCCCGAAACCATTTTCTTACCTCCCCATCGAGGCTTTGTACAAACAACCTCATCCACACATCTACATAGTCAATGTTAAAGTTGTCTAAAAAGATGCAGAAGGCTACTAGATGTTCCTCTGTTGTGACATCCCCTTCCTCATTATATCTTGGAAAATATTTCATGTAATCTATGGTCGGGAGTGCATGTAATCCTACAGGCAAAACTAGGGGTCCATATCTAGCAGCAATGATGTCATCCATCCTGTTAACAGCCATTGTTTGGGCAATGGGAATCTTAGGATTGATTGTAGCTACAGGGGTGGATGATGGACTAGATGATGAAGTGGAGGAAGGGGTTAAAATAATCTGAGAGTCCTTGGAATTGTGATTCTCAAGGATATAAAATTCAAGCTTCTTGTGAAAATGGACAAAAGTAGATTCTTTAGGTGCAGCTTTACCCTTGAGGGATGAGGTATATCTCTAGGATAAGGTGGATTTTCTTAGTTGTCTTTCTGGATCAAAGACTATTGTGTCCTTATTACGGTTGGGATGAGCCTTAGTTGCTTTGATGTGCTCAGATTTGGATCTCTTGAGTCCCTTTTTGGGAGCCAGTATTTCTTTTGTGAAGTTTACTCAGTGGAGTTGTCAGGTGAAAGATGGCAATTTGAATGTGTCTGATATTTGTTCACCATTAAAGGATAGATTTGATAATTTTCATTCTCTGAGGGAAATATATCTCATTACTCCGTTCCCCAACAATGACGCGAGAAGATGTTGGTCCTAAAGTCTGCACCTGACTGTTAAAGGGCAGAGCTAGGCCACCTCAAGTTTTGGAATGGTTGGTTTTTTCGTTTTTTTGTTCAGCTGGAAGATTGGTTTACCAAGACAAGAACATGGTTGGGTTGGAAAAATGATATAGATGAGGGTCCTCCTTGGCTGGTGGCACACAAATGACAGACAAGTAAGATAATAGATGAAAGAACACGGGAAACAACAAACCACTCAATGAATAATCTGTTGTAAGAAGTTTAATACTTAAAATATAATTTCAAGGAATTAAACATGTATCAAAAACAAAATTACTCCCACAGGTTGCAATAGAAACAAACCTTCACCAAAGAATTAGTTATTTTAGAGGTTGCATATCAGTAAAGACAAGTTATACAGTAGCTAAATGAAATGAAATGTACTTTGCACAAATCAAAAACTACATTCAATATAAGATAAAAACACATGTAGCTTTGGACACAAACACATTGTCATCAAAAGTATATTCACAAGGTAGAGAGATTTAACCCATGCATAGAATAGGTTCAACCAGTTTGATGTATTGATATTCTTTTCCCCAAAACCGAACCCTTCAAACATACAAAAATTGCCTATTTATCAAAGATGTAGAGGCTCTCGACCATCTGAAACTGAGACTTAACTCTACACTATCAGTTGGAAAACAACTTATTGACTTATATAAAAACATTGTTGGAGTATATTAAGGTATACTTTGATCTTGACTTAATCAAAAAGAAGTGGTTCATATCACACACAAATGACCACTTATGATGTCTTAATCTAAAAGAGTCTTGAACTTAAATAACTAAAATTGTTGCTAATCATAAACCAAACTTATGCATATGTTGAATCAAATTGAGTCTTTGATGGAACTAAATAGGACTGATAGAAATGGATAGTGAGTCAAGTACAGGTGTACATGTGCGTTGTTGGAGGCCACTGGGAGATAACTGGGTGTGTTGGCAACTTCTTAAAATTATCTCCTTTAGAAAGAAGCAAGTCTTCTGGTGCTTCTTCTAGAGTCTTTGATATTTCTTATACAACCTAGAGTATAGCCTCTCCAATTCCCGATTATGGTGTTGCAAGGACTAGACCTGCATCTTTAGTTTATGCACATGTTGACTATCATCAAGATTTTAGGTCTTGACTGTAACTGGCCCTTTCTTCTTGTCTTTCTCTGTTTAGAGAATACTTTAATGCAGGAGATCAATGAGGATAAGCCACTTCAGCAATTCAGCATTTGTGAGATTTTGNCGAATGACCGAACTCGTGAAGTCATTAACCAATTCTTATCACTAAGAAAATCCACCAGAGATTAAGACTTTAATCATTTTAATATTTCGAGACATTTGTTTCTCTAGCACTTCGGCACTCTAGCACTTTGAACTCCAGAAATTCAGAGAACCGTGTTTTCTCTAGATGAAAATCTCTCGGAGTGACCATCTCCCGAAGTGACATGGCATCCTATTGTCACAATTGATGACGTGTCATAAAAATGAGAGTGACATGTGTCACCTGAAATAACACAGATGACAAAGACAAAGAAACAGAAATGAGTGTCACATGTCATCTGAAATCAATTGACATGTGGCATATGACATGTCAGTTGAAAAATACTCTGGCACTCTGGAACTTCGGGGCTCTATGTCTGTTCTAGATCAAAATCTCTTGGATGACCAAACTCACGAAGTGACATAGCAGTGAGAATCCACTTTGAAAATTCGGGGCTCTGGCACTTCAGCAATTTTTAGGATTGAAAAACTAACAAGCTTGGACGACCAAACATCTAAGTCCTAGAGTAATACTACACATATCTTTGTGGTTTAAACCCATCACAATTTTGAATCTCTGAATGCACAAGATTCATTGATCTTAATTGACTGTCGGATCTCGACCGTCAAAACATTTTAATCTATCTGTTGCTTATAACCTAAGCCCAAAATGGATTGTTGATTCTTTATTTTTAGATGTTTCATGTGCATACAAAGGACTTGGTCAACCTGTTGCATGCTCAATCAATGGTAAACATGATGAAAAGTATTTCAAACCCAAACCATGACATAAAATTATCCTTCACGAAAACAAAAATAATTGGTGCAAAGAATCAATCAAGAAATATAATGATAAAAAATTGTCATTTAGTAATGGGAAACCAACTTGACCAACCAGAAGAGGAATGATTTTCATGAAGGTATAGAGAAATGAGAGAGGAGGGGTAGGGGTGAAGACTTAGGTCTCAACACCTAACATGGTTAGGCTTGCCTGCCTACGTGCCATGTTGATTCTCCTCTTGCCTGTTGCTTTTCCTTCTTTTTTTGCATGTTGCTTTCTTGCCACTTCTTGCGCATGCTCCAAAATTAGGTTTTCCTTTCCAAAGCTAGGTATTTCCCCGAAACATATCCTTATCCAAAAATATGCCTACACCCAAAATAGACTTCCTTCTCAAAATAGGTCTGCTCTCAACACTACAACTTGTTGCAACTCATCCTGTGACGAAATTTGTCTTATTGCAACCTACCGCAACTTGTTGCAACTCCACAAGTTGCAACACTCATGGTTGTCATACTAGCACACCTCCATGTGGAAAATCCACAACATGGGTTTTGTTCCCATACTTGATGACATGGATTAGTGATCTTTAGTTCATACCCATGTGGCATGTGTGAGCTCCATCTCGTGGTCAAACCCTCCTAGTCAAACACATGGAAGATAATAAGAGACTATTTTTTGTTGGAATTTTAGAGAAAATGGAGGTGAATCTCAAAAATATGGAACATGGGTTTTGTGCACGATGGACTTAATTGAAATTAGTGCGGGTCATTAGGGGAGATCTTTTGGAGAACTATTGTGGGTGTGGAAAATTATTGATAGGGAGTTAGAAGAACTTTTCAGTTCTTCGGGCCGAGGTAGGAGGAGGTCCTGTGAGCGGACGTCCCTGAGGGCGTGCCTACGTCAAGTGGTATCAGAGCAAGAAAATTTCTTTGCTTTCTGTAGCAGAGAAGAAATAAATTCACCATGTCGCCAAGGAGACAGGATAGACAGTCACCTGATCCAGAGGAAAGAGAAAACCCGAGGAGAAGGGGTAGGCAAGCACAGAATCCAGAAATGGAAAGAGAGATACGTGATCTACGAGCTAGACTCGAAGATATGGAGACAGCGCAAAGATGCACAGCCAGTGCGGGGGATCTTAGTGATTCAAAGGGTGAAGTTGAAGCTAAACATGGGGAAGAAGTTACAGCTGAGGATGCAGCCAATGAGCGTCTAATCAAAGCTATTGCACGGATGGGTGCAAAAACGAAGATGGACATTCCAGTTTATGAGGGGAATCTGGATGCGGAAGAGATTCTAGATTGGATTAGAGCTTTGGATACTTACTTCAATTATGAAGATGTCGAAGAGGATAAGAAAGTCAGGCATGCTATCACAAGATTGAAGGGACATGCAGCATTATGGTGGGATGAGCTACAAGTAGATAGACGCTGCAAGGGCAAGCAGAAAATTAAAAGTTGGGATCGAATGATTGCAAAGATGAAGGCAAAGTTCATACCCAGAGATTATCAAATCACTCTATTCAGGAGGATGCAGAACCTGAGACGGAATCTTATGACAGTAAAAGAGTACACGGAGGAATTCTATTGACTGAACATCAGGGCAGGTCATCGGGAGAGCGATGATGAGAAAGTTGCCAGGTATATGAATGGCCTGAGATATGATATCCAGGACGAGATGAGTATGGCAACCATCCGAACAGTGGAGGATGCCTATCAAATGGCTTTGAAACCTGAAGAGAAGCTGAGCCAAAAGAAAAGTCAAAGGGGCCGAGGCAGAAGTCAACCCAAAGGCAAATCAGTTGCCCAAGATAAATACCAGAAGCCCAAGGATGACTGGAAAAAGCCTCAGACTAGAACTGAGAGAGGTGGGACCTCACAGAGAGGGCAGCCATATGTTGAACAGAGAGGACAACATAATGAGTAGAGAGGAGATTATGCTGGCAACAACACTTTTCCTCGTACCAGAGATACAGGAAGAGGAAGAGGTGGAGTAATCACATGCTTCACATGTGGAAAGAATGGGCACAAGTCTTATGAGTGTCCAGAGAAAAATAAGGACATTGGAGAATCCCACATCACCGAGGCACAGAGGCAGAATGTTGAGGCAGAAGACGATGAAGGTGGAAGATCGCTCATGATGCGAAAAGTCCTTTTGACACCCGAGAAGGAGGTGGAGAGTTCAGTCCAAAGGACTAGACTTTTCAGGACTGCTTGCAAGACCAAGGATAGGGTGTGCAAGGTCATTGTGGACAGTGGTAGCACGGAAAATCCCGTTTCAACCAAGATGGTAGAGAAGCTGGAGCTGGAGACGAATAATCATCCAAGCCCATACAAAGTTTCGTGGCTACAGAAAGGACACCAGGTAACTGTCACTAAACAATGCTTGGTTGAATTTAAGATAGGAGGATATAATGATAAGATATTGTGTGATGTCATTCCTATGGATGTTTGTCATCTATTTTTGGGTAGACCATGGCAATATGACAGGAACGTAATTCATGATGGGAAGATGAATACGTATACTCTAGAGAAGAATGGGAGGACACACATGTTGCTTCCAATAAAAGATAAGGAGGTAAAACCAGAAGGGAGAAATATTGTACTCCTCATGAGTGGGAAGGAGCTTCTTATGGAAGTGAAGAAGAAAGAAGATCCACAATTCTTTGTGTTCAGGAAACCAAGGATCGTTTTTACTAGCACGAGAGTAGATGATTTGCCAGGAGAAATTCAGGAACTACTGGAAGAGTTCGCTAACATCGTGGTGGATGAATTACCTCGTTCGTTGCCACTGATGAGGAGTGTGAGTCATCATATAAACCTCATACAAGGAGCTAGTTTGTCGAATAAATCCGCGTATCGGTTGACGCCGCAAGAAAATGAAGAGGTCAAGAAGCAGGTCCAGGTCCAGGAGCTGCTAGACAAAGGATTGGTCAAGGAAAGTTTGAGCCCGTGTGTCGTTCCAACGGTACTCAGTCCAAAAAAAGATGGAGGTTGGAGAATGTGTACCGACTCAAGAGCCATCAACAAGATAACCATCAGGTACAGGTTTCCATTGCCGCGGATGGACGATTTAATGGATTGCTTGAGTGGAGCAAAATACTTTTCAAAGATTGATCTGAAAAGCAGATATCACCAGATTCGCATGAGGGAAGGCGATGAGTGGAAGATGGCCTTCGAAACCAATGAAGGACTATATGAATGGCTTGTCATGCCGTTTGGCTTGACAAATGTGTCGAGTACCCTTATGAGGTTAATGAATGAAGTCCTGAGGGAATTCATCGGGAAGTTTGTCATTGTGTATCTGGATGACATTTTAATTTTTAGCAAAACAAAGGCAGAACATCTGAAGCATTTAGCTACAGTAATGAAGAAGCTACAACAGGAGAAGTTGTTGATTAACATGAGGAAATCTTCATTTATGAAGAAAGAACTCATTTACTTGGGATTTATTATATCTGTGAATGAATTGAAGATGGATCCAGATAAGGTGGAGGTAATTAAAAATTGGCCATCACCGAGAAATATCTTTGAGGTGAGGAGTTTTCATGGACTGGCTAGTTTCTACCGGAATTTCAGTGGAATCAGTGCAGTGATGATGGACACAGTGAAGAAAAGGCATAAATCTTTTCACTGGACTGATGAGTCTGAGAAGAGCTTCAAATTGTTGAAGAGGAAGATTACGGAACAACCAGTTTTGGTGTTGCCAGATTTCCAAAAGACGTTTCAAGTAAAATGTGACACAAGTGGGTTTGCCATAGGAGTGGTTTTGAGTCAGGAGGACAGACCGATTGCATATTTCAGTGAGAAGTTGAATGAGGCAAAAGAAAAGTACTCCACGTATGATAAGGAATTCTATGCCATCATACAGGCATCAAAAAAATGGAGGCACTATTTGATTCCAAAGGAATTTGTTTTATATAGTGATAACCATGCCTTACAATTTGTGACTCAACAAGAGAAGTTGAATCAGAAACATACCAAATGGGTGGAGTATATGCAGAATTTCACTTTTGTAACTAAGCATATTTCGGGTACTGCTAACAAAGTTGTTGATGCTTTGAGCAGGAAATGTTTGTTGATGCAGGAGTTCAAAGTCAGGACGTTAGGCTTTGATGATCTCAAGAACATGTATGCAGATGATCGGGATTTTAAAGAAGCGTACGTAGCAGCTAAGAACCCAGTTCTCAGAGATAGAAGCCAATGGATAGAGTACGTGATCCAGGAAGAATTGTTGTTCAAGGGCAATCAATTGTGTATTCCAAATTGCTCCATGAGGGAGAATCTGTTAAAAGAGAAACACAGCGGAGGCTTGGCAGGGAATTTTGGTCATGACAAGACATTTGCAAAGATGAGCGAGTCATACTTTTGGCCAGGGATGCGGTCAGAGGTCAAGCGGTTTGTAAACAGATGCAGAATTTTCCAGCATTCAAAGGGAAGAAAGAAGAATGCAGGATTCTATCAACCATTACCCATACCTTAGAGGCCATGGGATGAATTCAGCATGGATTTCGTATTGGGATTGCCAAGGACGCAAAGAGGATTTGATTCAGTCTTTGTGGTAGTGGATAGGTTTTCCAAGAAGGCACATTTTATCCCATGCCAGAAAACCAGTGATGCGACTCACATCGCAAATCTGTTTTTCAAAGAGGTTGTTCGACTTCACGGCTTACCCAGAAGTATAGTTTCGGATAGAGATACAAAGTTCATGGGACATTTCTGGAGGACACTATGGAAGAAGATGGGGACTAACTTCATGTTTAGTTCTACCTATCATCCTCAGACGGATGGGCAAACAGAAGTGGTGAACAGAAGTCTGGGAGACTTGCTGAGAAGCTTGGTGACAGAGCACCACAGCCAGTGGGATAGTATATTGCCGCAGGCAGTGTTCGCATATAATGACTCAGTGAACAAGATCACAGGCCAAATTCCATTTCAAATTGTGTATGGCATGCAGCCGAGAGGAGTTTCTAAATTAAGGGATTCGAAACAAACTGCGACTAGGAGCACAAGTGCCGAAGAGTTCACAGAGGTGATGAAATAAATTCACGGCCAGGTGAAGCAGCAACTGGTAGATTCAAGTCACAAATATAAGTGTAGAGCCGACCAGCAGAAGAGACAACTTCAGTTTGAGGTTGGTGAATTAGTTCAAGCACATTTGAGGAAAGAGAGGTTCCCGAGGGGAACATACAATAAATTGAAACTGAAGAAAATCGGGCCATTTAAGGTCTTGAAGAAATTGGGGGAGAATGCTTATGAAATCGAGTTATCGGATGGGATCGGAATATCTCCGATATTCAATGTCGCGGATTTATATCCATATAAAGTTGAGGAAGCAGGAACAAAAGGTGAACAGCCAGGGGTTCATTGGCAGAAGCAGATGCCGATTGCAGGGAAGCCGCAGATGGAGAACATATTGGACAAGAGAGTCAGTAAGAAGGCCGGGAGGAAAGAATACTATGAGTATCTGGTCAAATGGAAGGGCCATCCAGTGGAAGATGCCAGCTGGGAGAACGAAGCAGAGATACAGAAGCATGGATATACTGTGCAGGAGCTCATGAATAGGAGCCCATGAAATTTTTCAAGCGAGGGAGTATGATGCAGGAGCATCGCAAATATCAAGTGAGCATGGAGCAAGCGCAACGTATTTTTTTTGAGCACATGATAAATTGCTTGAAAAACTTTTTGAAGTTGATGCACCAAATATTTAATGAAGCCATTTATGAAGGAGCGCCTTTGTATATTGTATTGGACCTTGAACGACTCGCTCTCGTCCTTAGTAGATAGGAGGCATTTAAACTAGTTAATGCAGGTAGATAGACTTGAATTCATAGATTAGATAGTTTAGAAAGGAGGGAAAAACGAATATAGACACCCTCATTGTACATTGTAGCATTGGACTGATTATTAAAGCAGGAAGAGAACAGGAGAATCGCAGAGAGCCGTAGAAGAACATCCATGTATAGATCTTGAATTAATAGAAGAAGTTGATTCAAATCCATGGTTTTGTGTCTGTTCTCTATGTGTTGATGTAAATGATGTGCTCATGAGTGGTTGTTTTCCTGTTATGCATTTGCTTTATTATTGTGTATGTGATTTCATGTTTGAGTTTGAAATCTGAGGGGAAGAAGAAATGAGTTTCAATTGTTTCTCTATCTGAGTGAGGATTCCTGCAAGTAGTGCAGTCGAAAACATCCGCAAGGAGTGCGTTGACGGAGGCTCGGGTAGTTTAACTCTTGTTCTCGTTCACCCAGAAGTGAAATTAGCTTACTAGAGATGTGCCAGGAATGTGCAAGCCAAGGGAGAGTCTCAGTTGTGAATCTGAGCAGAAGCTTTGAAGGACTGTTGCTGCAGGTGTGCATAGGTTCGAAGAAACCCAAACACTTGAAGTGTTTGCAAGTTGCTGCAAGGGAGGCATGCAAAGGGTTCTCTTTGTCTAAGAGACTGAGAAGCTGGAGAAAGCTCAAGAGGGATAAAACCTTCAGAACCTAAGGAAGGATTACACAGGGAGTTCATGTCGTGGAGCATCTAAAACTAGTTTTGCAGGGTTGCACGCAGGAGGATGAGTGAGCGCAGAGGAACACTTGGTTATTTTCAAGAAATCCTCCAGAAGGAAGAAATCGACGGTCATGATCTCGTGGAGGGGATTCATGAAAAATCTGTCAGTCGTCAGATCCACTAGAGTAACGAGGAGGTTATGGCCACACCAGGAGGTTAAGCTCGGGAGGATCGGAAGCCGTAGGATTGTTGTTGGGTTGCCTGTCAGCCATTCGATTAGGCAAAAGTTGCACTGGGATTAAGCCCTAGTGAGCAGAGGAAAGTCCCGGAGAGGTATCGGGATATTGAGGCATCAGGGTTTCAGAAGTCAAGAGAACCGAGACCTTTCGAGTCTTGAAACACTGAGGAAGCCCTAGCCGTGGATCTCAGGGCAGACGCGCGTCAAAAGATCCGAGAGGAGTCGAGATTCGAGAAAAGGTAAGCCCCGAGAACGCATGCATCAGGATTTGCGAATTCGTGAACTCCAAAATAACGATGGGGTACAGCTTTTGAAGAGTTGACCTGCGCGTGTGTCAGCGCAACGACATATCGGGAATCGGGGGTCGGTGGAGCGAGTTATTTGAAACGTCGCAGGTGCCGAAATATCGACAGAGGAGATTCCGATAGGAGCAGGAAAGAGTCGGCATTTGCCCATATCGGGCATTGAGGGATCGCGAGACACAAACCACGCGACCACGGGACTCGTGAAACTGCAAAGTCTAATTTCCCGGTCGTTAGGGGAGATCTTTTGGAGAACTGTTGTGGGTGTGGAAAATTCCCGATAGGGAGTTAGAGGAACTTTTTAATTCTTCGAGCCGAGGTAGGAGGAGGTCTATGAGCGGATGTGCCTGAGGGCACGCCTACGTCACATTCTCTTGGTGCGTAAGAAAACGATGATTGAGTAATTTTATTTTTGGATTTCCAATGGAACTAATGTAAACATATTGTTTAATTCGACATTTTTTTTATAAAGTGGTTGGTTGCATGTTACAATCATTACATTAAATATGGGGAATAAGCTCCCTATAACTTCTACACATGTACTTTTGTTTATTTTATTTATTGAGTTTGCTTAATATTTTTACTATTTTTAAGTATTTACATAGAATTAATTCAATTTAATATTTTTTTTTTGTAAGTAAGTTTTTGTATTATATAAGAATCCTTCTCAGAATCAGTATCAAGAGTACATTTGCTTAGTCATGCGGTTGTAATTACTGAACTTCTCCGTGAGGAGAAACCAGTTCAGCCAACCGTATATAATAAGTAGCAAAATTGCTAACAGAGCTAGTGAAAATCTAAACTATTTAACTACCATGAGAGCCACTAGAGCTAAAGTAAGGAACAAGCACTGTATAATCTAGAACATACTCAGGAAGGATGCTAGGCCAGGGTTCCTCTGTGACAAGTGTCCCGCTGGCAGTCCATTGCATATCCGTGGCATTGTTGCGCTCATCCCCGTGCACCTGGATGCTGGTATCCGTCTCCTCGGCTACCACTGCCGAAACTGCCTCGTCGTTCCCTCCTGCAGAGTGTGCCAAAGTCTCCTTCCACGCGAGAGCGGTCATGGGCTCTGGAGAAACTGTCGTCCCGTCGAAATGCTGGCCTTTCCCTGTGGTAGCTTGTTGGTAACTGCTTGCATTGTCACTGGATGTCTCAGGAGGATCGTTGGAAATCTCTGGAGTGGCTAGAGGGGGAGTGGCTAGGAGCTGAAGAAGGATAGAAAGCCTCCCTTCCATTTGCTGGACCCAGAATTGGAGGTCATTCACCCCATCCCGGAGCTCAAAAACAAGGTCTTGTAGAATGGCAGAGTGTTCACGCGGCAGAAAGGGAGAGGTCGTCTTTTGATTGTGACGAGGTTGGCCATGGCGCGACGGCAGGGGAGAGGAGGGGTGCAAGTCGGGGGGAGAGCGCCATGCCTGGGTCCAGGAGGTGTCGACTAAAGCTACACAGTGAGGACCTGGGGTGGGTGAACCGGAGGGCGAGGAGGAGGAGAAAGGGCGTCGTGGGTGCCAGGGAGAGCCCCGACGAGGGCGCATACGAAGACGCGGCATGGCAAATCTCGGCTTCTGCAGAAGGTCTGCAAAGCCAAGGTGGAGTGTGAAAATCGCCTGAAAAACCATGAAAATCGCAGGACCAGAGTCTAAGCCACACAACCAGGCGATAATGCCAAAAGAAATCCGCATGGTTCGATGCATAGAGTGGGTCGAGGGGGGTGGGATTAATGCCCCTCCCATCAGCCTTGAATGCGGTTTAAAGTCCTGGGGTGGCAGCTGCAGCGGGCACGAGCCGAGCACATGGCTCCCTGCTCCGCTGGCCTCCTCCCTCGCGCTCAGCCTGCCAGGTGGACCGCAATACCACCCCGATCGGGGGATTAATTCAATTTAATATTATTTTAACCTTAACAAATTAATTAATTTATTCACTAACTAAATAAAATAATTACATTTTCTTATGAGGAGATTTATAATTAGAAAAATTGATAATAACACTTATATTTCATTTGGGTGTCAAATATCCCATTTAGATGGGTCATGTGGTGGTTTTCTAGCCTTGTTCATGGTCCATGAGCCATAGAAGCTTCATTTAGAACCTAATTCCTTCATTTTCCTTCCCCTACAATGGTCAATTCTCTGAGACCCACCCCCCATGAGAAAAACCTCCTAAGAGTGTCTAAGAGCTTCATTTAGGGTCCCAAGTCCTTTGGCTTCCTACCCATACCATGATAAATTCCTCCAAATCATCCCTTGAGTGCAAAACGCCTAATGGAATTCATCTCCCACTCAGAGAAACAAAAAATACCTATTTATAGAGATTAAGTGGTGGTTCAAGGCCTTGTTCCTAGCCCATAAGACTTAAACGATTCACATAGGGAATAAGTTCCTTGTTTTCCTCAATGGACCATGGTTACGGACTTGAGATCCACACCTAGTGCGCAAAACCTTCACGATTGCACTAGTATCCCACTCAAAGATCATATATTCCCTTT
>JASDQU010437403.1:12132-22523 GCA_032191745.1 Picea mariana | reverse complement strand
ACCTGCGAAGCAGATGAAGTCTCACCCGAGGTAGAGGCAGGGGTGGTTGTAGGACTCAGGTGTCTACAACCTTAGCTAGGACACAGATATGTGATTATAATACTTAATAGATCACTTAGCACCATCAGTTCGTTATTATTTAACCAGTATCTACTCCGCAGAGAAAACAGAGCATCAAAGCATTCACCTTGATCTAAAGTATTTAAGCACTTAGCATATATAAATGGACCAGATCTAGCAGATTCAAGCACTAAGCATATTCACTTATATCAGATGTAACATCCAGATTCATCATAATCAAAAAGCATAAACAGATCTATCTATCTATCTATATCAAGCACTTAGAAAATAACACATAAATACATCATAACATCACACAGAGTAGAATAACACAGTATTTACGTGGTTCACCCCACCCTGGGGCTACGTCCACCAACTCTTCTTCTTTANCGTCATCTACATGCATAGAGCCACAAAAACCCTACTCCGCGTAGGACAGAATATATGTGCGCACCTTGCCAGATCCTCCTTCCCTGAGCTAGGTCTAGCACAAAGCCTTTCACGGTTTGTTGCAACCACTTGCACTTAGCTCCACAAGTTCTCACAGTATGCACAGAGCATCTACAAATGATACTTGCACTTAGCACTTAGCGTATCGACCTTACATCACATAGATGCCTATTCCCCCCTCCTTACATTGCCTAGACATCTATTTATACTTTACAAAATAGACCTAAACATGGGTAAACCCATGGGCCGACATCCCATTCCTGTTACATATTCCCAAATCCCAAAAGGACCCAAAAAGGGGCCAAGATCCCACGATCTTTGCTCTGTCTTCGACAGGTTGTCAAAGTCCCAAAATAGGTCAACATGATCAAGAATCTCCCAAAACTTGTTCAAGGGCCAACATTCATCATCTTCACCCTCTTAATCTATTGAGATACTGGAGAATTCTTCAATGGTCTGTAGAAATATTTTCAGCTCCAAATCATCGCTAAAGACTTTCCAGTGCTTTATGTTGTCTAGTATGGTTGTCCTATGTCTGACTTCCACATGATACTTGATATTTGGGCCAATGGGAGGTTTGAAGGTGCTAGAAGCCAATGACAAAGAATTTTCCTTCTGATTTTCCTCTCTAGGAATGAAGGAGATATTAAATGCCAGAAAGAAGTTGTCAACCAAGTCCCACACCTCTTTCATGTATTGCTTAAGCCTCTGTTGCTTAGCTTGATAGTTTTTTTTAACTTGACTGATGATTAACTCATAAACACCAAATACTACTAAACTATCAATGGCCATATCTTTGGCATCCCTCAATCCAAGCACCAGAGCTTCGTACTTAGCTATATTGTTATTAGTCTCGAATTCCAGCTTATAAGAGAGCGGTATAATCTCCTGTGCAGGGGAAATGAGGAATATACCAGCCCCAAAACCTTCTTTTGATGAAGAGCCATCAAAATACATATTCCACACTTTGTTCTATTGATCTATCAAAAACTGATTTTTGCATTTGTTGACTGTAATTTTTGGTTCATCACCATTTAGATGAAAAACAAATGAGTCGATCTCATCCTCAACAACGTAAATTTGGTGATTTCTTGGATTCTGATGGTCGTTGATGATATAGGCCAATTTGACCTCCTTGTATATCCTCCTGTGCTCTCCTTCGAAAACAGGGATGATGGCATATGTGAGGTCCATTTGTAATGATCTCCCAACCTTCTTGGCCCACGTCCTAGATAGAATCGTACCAAACTTGGGGGGGATATCAGCCACAACGATTTCCATCACTACACTCTTCATGGGTAAATTTACTGAAGAAACCAATAGATATTTTATTAATCCAAAACATTTTACTTTTTTACAGTCAAAGGAGTAAAGGTCTTGGTAGGGCTTGGTGATCACCATGCCTAGTTCCTCCATAACAACTTTAGGCATGACATTGTGTGAGGCACCTGAGTCCATGAGACAGTTATGTAGGATCTTTTCATGGATATTTAAAGATATGTAGAATGGTGGAGAGGCTTCAGATCCATCCTTGATATGTGGGCCCACAGTAATGGTTGTGTTTTCATCCTGCAGACTAATTACATCAAAAGTTACAACAGAAGTAGGTGGTTGCAGAACCTTCATAATGGATTTTTTGAAAGGCTCATTTTTCAAAAATCCTAACAGAGGTACAGGGATCTTGATATTTCTCAACTCATGCTCTAGGATGAAGGATGTTTTTGTCATATCAGCTTCCTTTATTTCAGGGACATCGGGTTTAAATGGAGGAGGTTGGTGAGATTTAGTCAATGCACCCTTGCTTGGATTTTACTTGGGAGGAACTTCTGTTTTATTGTTCTGATCAAAGGTGGTGGCTTTGGGAGTGCCTGTTCTAGGCCTCAAATCATATTTATTTTGGGGTTGGCCTTGAATAACTCCCTCTTCCCCTATCTCAATATCAAACTGATTTGACATTTTGGCTACTTCATAATCTTGTTGCGTTAAGTGACTAGTGTGAAAATTTGTTTCATTGAAAAGTACATCAGCATCATCCATAGCCTCACTATCTACATCCATCTCCTCAATATGATTATTTTGGAAAGGAGGTACTACACTTTGGTCATCAACATTGCTCCTCTCTCTCTGCATTATCTGAGGGGCATCATTCAGCCTTTTAAATTGGTTGGGATTTTTGTTCCCATCCCCTTGAAAAGATCTGTTTGGTTGTTTAGATTCCCATTTCAACTTAGCTATTTCAGATGTCAAATCCTTCAAATTTTTGGTCATTTCATCAAGTTTGGGATCATATGTGGCTGGGTTAGAGGAGGTAGGGGAATCCTCTCTCTGTTTCTTCTTGTCTTTTTCAGATCTAGTCTTTAACATGTTTGATTCTAAGATGTTGGACTCAACCTCAATGGTTGCTTCTTGCATGGATAGAAAGGTGGTGGATCTTCTATACCTCAACAAAAGAGATATTTTTGCATCAAATGCATTGGCATAAGTGATCTTGGTAGAGGCTTCAGTTGGTTTTATCTCATATAGGATTCTACCATACATCTTATTAAATCTCTTGGTGAAGTCCAAAATAGACTCATTGTTCTTTCTCTTAAGGGACCCAAACTCAGTGATGTAATACAGATAATCCATTCTATATCCTCGTTTCTTTATGAAATCTTCATCTAACACATCAATATCTTCAATGGAGGCTGGAGGGACACCCTGGAACCATTTTCTTACCTCCCCATCGAGGCTTTGTACAAACAACCTCATCCACACATCTACATAGTCAATGTTAAAGTTGTCTAAAAAGATGCAGAAGGCTACTAGATGTTCCTCTGCTATGACATCCCCTTCCACGTTATATCTTTGAAAATATTTCATGTAATCTGTGGTCAGGAGTGCATGTAATCCTACAGGAAAAACTAGGGGTCCATATCTAGCAGCAATGATGTCATCCATCCTGTTAACAACCATTGTTTGGGAAATAGGAATCTTAGGATTGATTGGAGCTATAGGGGTGGATGATGGACTAGATGATGAAGTGGAGGAAGGGGTTAAAATAATATAAGAGTCCTTGGAATTGTGATTCTCGGGGCTATAAAATTCAAGCTTCTCGTGAAAATGGACAAAAGTAGATTCTTTAGGTGCAGCTTTACCCTTGAGGGATGAGGTATATCTCTGGGATAAGGTGGATTTTCTTATTTTTCTTTCTGGATCAGAGACTATTGTGTCCTTATTACGGTTGGTATGAGCCTTAGTGGCTTTGATGTTCTCAAATTTGGATCTCTTGAGTCCTTTTTTGGGAGCTAGTATTTCTTTTGTGAAGTTTACTCAGTGGAGTTGTCAGGTGAAAGATGGCAGTTTGAATGTGTCTGATATTTGTTCACCATTAAAGGATAGATTTGATAATTTTCATTCTCCGAGGGAAATATATCTTGTTACTCCGTTCCCTGGTAATGACGCGAGAAGATGTTGGTCCTAAAGTCTGCACCTGACTGTTAAAGGGCAGAGCTAGGCCACCTCAAGTTTTGGAATGGTTGGTTTTTTGGTTATTTGATTTTGTTGTTCAGCTGGAAGATTGGTTTACCAAGACAAGAACATGGTTGGGTTAGAAAAATGATATAGATGAGGGTCCTCCTTGGCTGGTGGCACATAAATGACAGACAAGTAATATAATAGATGAAAGAACACGGGAAACAACAAACCACTCAATGAATAATCTATTGTAAGAAGTTTAATACTTAAAATATAATTTCAAGGAATTAAACATGTATCAAAAACAAAATTACTTCCACGGGTTGCAATAGAAACAAACCTTCACCAAAGCATTAGTTATTTTAGAGGTTGCATATCAATAAAGACAAGTTATACAGTAGCTAAATGAAATGAAATGTACTTTGCACAAATCAAAAACTACATTCAATATAAGATAAAAACACATGTAGATTTGGACACAAAGACACTGTCATCAAAAGTATATTCACAAGGTAGAGAGATTTAACCCATGCATAGAACAGGTTCAACCAATTTGATGTATTGATATTCTTTTCCCCAAAACCGAACCCTTCAAACATACAAAAATTGCTTATTTATCAAAGATGTAGAGGCTCTCGACCATCTGGAATTGAGACTTAACTCTACACTATCAGTTGGAAAACAACTTATTGACTTATCTAAAAACATTGTTGGAGTATATTAAGGTATACTTCGATCTTAACTTAATCAAAAAGAAGTGGTTCATATCACACACAAATGACCACTTATGATGCCTTAATCTAAAAGAGTCTTGAACTTAAATAACTAAAAGTGTTGCTAATCATAAACCAAACTTATGCATATGCTGAATCGAATTGAGTCTTTGATGGAACTAAATAGGACTGATAGAAATGGATTCTGAGTCGAGTACAGGTGTACATGTGCATTGTTGGAGGCCACTGGGAGATAACTGGGTGTGTTGGCGACTTCTTAAAATTATCTCCTTTAGAAAGAAGCAAGTCTTCTGGTGCTTCTTCTGGAGTCTTTGATATTTCTTCTACAACCTAGAGTACAACTTCTCCAATTCTCGATTATGGTGTTGCAAGGACTGGACCTGCATCTTCAGTTTATGCACATGTTGAGTATCATCAAGATTTTATGTCTTGATCGTAACTGGCCCTTTCTTCTTTTCATTCTCTGTTTAGAGAATACTTTAATGCAGGAGATCAATGAGGATAAGCCACTTCAACAATTCAGCATTTGCGAGATTTTGAATGAAGAGTATAACTATCTCTCGAATGACCAAACTCGTGAAGTCATTAACCAATTTTTATCACTAAGCAAATCCACGAGAGATTAAGACTTTAATCATTTTAATATTTCAAGACTTTTGTTTCTCTAGCACTTCGGCACTCCAGCACTTCAAACTCCGGAAATTCAAAGAACTATGTTTTCTCTAGATGAAAATCTCTCGGAGTGACCATCTCCCGAAGTGATGTGGCATCCTGTTGTCACAATTGATGACGTGTCATAAAAATGAGAGTGACGTGTGTCACCTGAAATAACACAGATGACGTAGACAAAGAAACAGAAATGAGTGTCACATGTCATCTAAAATCAATTGATATGTGGCATATGACATGTCAGTTGAAAAATACTCTGGCACTCTGGCACTTCGGGGCTCTATGTTTGTTCTAGATCAAAATCTCTTGGATGACCGAACTCACGAAGTGACGTAGTAGTGAGAATCCACTTTGAAAATTCAGGGCTCTGGCACTTCAGCAATTTTTAGCATTGAAAAACTAACAAGCTTGGACGCCCGAACATCTAAGTCCTAGAGTAATACTACATATATCTTTGTGGTTTAAACCCATCGCAATTTTGAATCTCTGAATGCACAAGATTCGTTGATATTAATTGACTGTTGGATCTCGACCGTCAAAACATTTTAATCTGTCTGTTGCTTATAACCTAAGCCCAAAATGGATTGTTGATTCTTTATTTTTAGATGTTTCATGTGCATACAAAGGACTTGGTCGACCTGTTGCATAATCAATCAATGGTAAACATGATGAAAATTATTTCGAACCCAAACCATGACATACAATTATCCTTCAAGAAAACAAAAATAATTGGTGCAAATAATCAATCAAGAAATATAATGATAAAAAATTGTCATTTAGTAATGGGAAACCAACTTGACCAACCAGAAGAGGAATGATTTTCATGAAGGTATAGGGAAATGAGAGAGGAGGGGTAGGGGTGAAGACTTAGGTCTCAACACCTAACATGGTTAGGCTTGCCTGCCTACGCGCCATGTTGATTCTCCTCTTGCCTGTTTCTTTTCCTTCTTTTTCTGCATGTTTCTTTCTTGCCACTTCTTGCGCATGCTCCAAAATTAGGTCTTCCTTTCCAAAGCTAGGTATTTCCCTGAAACATATCCTTATCCAAAAATAGACCTACACCCAAAATAGACTTCCTTCTCAAAATAGGTCTGCTCTCAACACTACAACTTGTTGCAACTCGTCCTGTGACGAAATTTGTCTTATTGCAACCTACCGCAACTTGTTGCAACTCCACAAGTTGCAACACTCATGGTTGTCATACTAGCACACATCCACGTGGGAAATTCACAAAATGGGTTTTGTTCCCATACTTGGTGACATGGATCAGTGATCTTTAGTTCGTACCCATGTGGCATGTGTGAGCTCCATCTCGTGGTCAAACTCTCATAGTCAAACACGTGGCAGATAAGAAGAGACTGTTTTTTGTTGGAATTTTAGAGAAAATGGAGGTGAATCTCAAAAATATGGAACATGGGTTTTGTGCAGGATAGACTTAGTTGAAATCAGTGCGGATCGTTTTCCATATTAATCCACGGTTTGAGAGATATAGCTATTTTTCTAAAGGTTTAATTTTCATATTTGTTGTTACAGACGGTTTTCAAAAATTGGCAAATTTGTTTAAACAAACTCCAAGTCTGGAGTTCACTTGCTCATCCTCATCAAGGATTATATGTATAAATATACAATCAATATGATGTATCAAGGAGATTAGTAATTTAGTAATCAGTGGGGAGGGATCAATAATCAACCAATAGTTTTGTACTTGAATTTCCTGAGTCTGATTAATATAAGATTGGCAAGATGTGTGGTTGGATTCATAAGAAATTGAGTTGAGTATGTGATCTCTGAGTTTTTCCAGCACTCTGTTAGGAAGGAAGGGCCCCCTTCTCTGACAAGGTTGTTGCAGATGTATTAGTAAGTATATTTCTTAGCTTATTGATTAATGTTTATGTGTTTCTTTCATAATTATAATCCAAGATTGTTGCTACACTTACATCAGTTTTTGAGTGCTTTATACAGGTTGGATTGCTTCTACTCAATCATAGTTTATATAGCATTGTAAATCTTTATTGTGTTTCTCTTATTTTGTTGTCTTGTTGTTACTTAGCTACTATTCTTGAAGCTTGAGTATTTCCTTCCATTCAACAAGTGTGGGTTTTTTTTACTTATGCAAGTATGGATTGATTTCCTTTATGCAAGAGTGGATTGATTTGATTTATGTAAGAGTGATTAGTTAACATTGTAATCTGATTTTAGGCAATGTGTGAATTTATTTTTATACAAGTGTGAATTTAGTTTCAGCAGTGTGTTTAATTCCTAGCAAGTGTGTTTCATTTAAAGCAAGTGTGATCTAGTATACAATGAGTGTTTAATTTCACAACAATGTTAGTTGGAACTTGTTTCCTACATACACCTTGCACGATAACTTTGAAATAAAAAGATGTACCCTGTGTTGACAATTAATGTATTGGATGATTTAATTAGATAATTAAATACACCAACAAGTGTGTTCTATATATATATACGCAACGATGCATTAACAAATAATTAAAAGCACCAATAACTTTTAATATCAAATTCATGCATGTAATGATGGTGGTTTTTTCTCAAATGTAGGGAAAAGAAGGTTATAATATCAAATGGCCAATACTTCATATTCTAGCTAATTCTATATCATTTCTAGTTTGTCAACTTCTCGCATTGTGTTTGAAGTAAGTCTATATTTTATTTATAATTCATTTATCTAATTGAATTTATGTCATTTATGCACTTTCATTTGAATACTTTTTCAATGAATTTTGTAGGATCATAAATTAGGATCGAGTTCAGATGAGCAAGATATTCCACCAATGGAAAAATGTCGCAAGCTCTTATCAAGAGAAAGTTACCGCATGCAAATGTTTGATGAAAATGGGCAACTTATTTACCCTTCCGATTGTAACATGCCATTTTCCAGTAACTTGCAATGTGGGTCGACGGTATTAGACTGTGAATTGCATCTCTTTTATGACATGCCAGTGGTATGTGGTTTTTAAAAATGTAAAGGGTTGAAGAAGAACCCTCGACGTGTCACATGGTCTCATTATATTAATGATCAGCTACCCAAAGTTGATGGTATAATACCTCCCACTGCAGTCAATACTTATAGGTGATATAGAAAAGACACGTGGGAACACTTCCATACGTTCCTTTTTTGAAAAATTGGAAGCCAGATCAACTGATGATGATGATGATTAATGTACATTGAGAACAATTGGTCTATCGAAACTTAATAAGTTAAGAGATTACTTCAATTTCTTTAAAATTGTATTTCTATGCTCAAAAAGCATTGAGAGAAGTGTTCCAACATCACCATTGTTTTGATGAATTAGAGGTGAGGAAGGTCTGTAATGTGGAAAATATTTTCAAATTGGGATCTAATATGAGAATAGGTAGGGAAATCCAAGAGGAATTTCTTTTCATATTCTATGTTTCATTTCATCCTAAATTGGCCAACCCATCTCCTTTTGTAGAGTCAACGAAGAGTTCTTATACCAATCCAAAGTATGAGCTAAGAGAAAAAAATTCCAAGTACACACCAAAGTCTGTTCAATTGTTGGAAGGTAATGATGACTTCCCTCTTCCTATCCATCTACAAAGTAAATACCAAACATGTTACAATCAATCTTTCTAAGGACCTTGATTGTTATCCATGCCTGTGCCCGATGTTGGAACCAAATTCTCTTTTTGTGCTAATAGTTATATGATTTCCAAGTCTAAAATAGATGTTGCAAATCTTGGGTTTCTTATCCTTTCACATGTATCCATTCTTCCCAAACAATTAGTGGTTGTTATGCCATTTTGTGGTTCTCTTTATAGTCGGACAAATTACTTGAATATTGTCAAATACAAATATATCATTTCCATGTATAGTATGTGCAGGAATGGTTATGCTTCTAGAAATTTTAACAGGAAAAACCTGTTATATATTAACAGTCATCCACGAACTCATGGGAACATCACAGGGTTCATAAATAGTTGTAGGGCCTCATTATTTAGTGCAATTTTTTCGTTTGAGGAACACTCCAATGACAAAGAGTTCTTTATGAAAAGAAAGGCATCTGAATTTGTTGTTATGCATGTAATATGTAGTTTGTCTCCTGGTGACAATTTGTCAATAAACTATAACTTCCGTAGACCACCAACCACTCGTCAAAAAAACCTTGCATTGAGTCTACCTTTAGACATTCTCTTGGTGCGTAAGAAAACGATGATTGAGTAATTTTATTTTTGGATTTCCAATGGAACTAATGTAAACATATTGTTTAATTCGACATTTTTTTTATAAATTGGTTGGTTGCATGTTACAATCATTACATTAAATATGGGGAATAATCTCCCTATAACTTCTACACATGGACTTTTGTTTATTTTATTTATTGATTTTGCTTAATATTTTTACTATTTTTAAGTATTTACATAGAATTAATTCAATTTAATATTATTTTAACCTTAACAAATTAATTAATTTATTCACTGACGAAATCAAATAATTACATTTTCTTATGAGGAGATTTATAATTAGAAAAATTGATGATAACACTTATATTTCACTTGGGTGTCAAATATCCCATTTAGATGGGTCATGTGGTGGTTTTCTAGCCTTGTTCATGGTCCATGAGCCATAGAAGCTTCATTTAGAACCTAATTCCCTCATTTTCCTTCTCCTACAATGGTCAATTCTCTCAGACCCACCCCCCATGAGAAAAACCTCCTAAGAGTGTCTAAGAGCTTCATTTAGGGTCCCAAGTCCTTTGAATTCCTACCCATACCATGATAAATTCCTCCAAATCATCCCTTGAGTGCAAAACACCTAATGGAATTCATCTCCCACTCAGAGGAACAAAAAATACCTATTTATAGATATTAAGTGGTGGTTCAAGGCCTTGTTCCTAGCCCATAAGACTTAAACGATTCACATAGGGAATAAGTTCCTTGTTTTCCTCAATGGACCATGGTTACGGACTTGAGATCCACACCTAGTGCGCAAAACCTTCACGATTGCACTAGTATCCCACTCAAAGATCATATATTCCCTTT
>JASDQU010437402.1:112039-123346 GCA_032191745.1 Picea mariana | reverse complement strand
CAAAGACTGTTCTCCAGAGTAATTGAACAAATAGCATATGAAGAGAAATCTCAAGTCTTTGAGGCATACCAGAAAGAGACCCTTGTATGCAGATGGAAGAAGACAACTTGGTGGAGAACCTCCAATGCACAATAGAAGCGTGGTGAATATTTTCTATAACAGAGATATTGTATCAGAATGATTACTCAGAAGATCAGGATGATGGATTGCCAATCCATGACAAAGATCTCATGGTAACAGAAGAAGTGCCACATGGATATGTTCCAGTTTGACCCTTGCCACAATGTTGTTTACTAGCAACAACCAAGAGGAATCCAACAATGATATACTTTATTGATTAGAGCTACATGAAGCCTACAGAAGAAAACCAGTGTTCCAGACCAAAGTACATTTGAAATCAAGCATTACATTATCCATGATGAAGTCCAGAAAGGAGAAAATGGTTCTCCAATACATATCTCCACAGATGAGAAGAGAAGCAAACATTTTGGTAAAGCATTTATCCAAGATGAAAGAGTTTGCATACTCAAGATAGAGCTCATGGAGACGACTTCCTTATTGAAAAAGGAATAGATGAATCCTAGGTTGGGAGGGAGCACTGATGTGTTATTGATTGATGGAAAATCATTTTTCAATTCAAAAAATGGTCCAGGATGAGCAGTTCCTTTCCATTTCGGAAAGTGGTTTGAGATTTCTGACGGATAAGTGTTTTCCAGTTCAGAAAATGGTCCATATCGAACGGTCATTTTCGTAATGAAAATGGTTCGATAGATTGTTGATGTACCATAGACAATGATTTCCCATTATGGTTAACATGGGGAATGGTCTAGGGCAGTCTCTCTTCTTGAGGGTTACTCAAGAAGACTGGCCCACCTCGCCAGACAACGATTTCCCATTGTGGTTAACATGGGGAATGGTCTGTTTTGGAGGTTGGTGCAGGACAGTGATTTCCTTTGGAAATGGTCCGGACAATCATTCCTTAGGGCGGATTCATTCTCTCCATGTTGCAATTTTTTTATTGTCGTAGGAATGGCCCGGGGTGGGGAATGGTCCAGGTTCAGCAATCAGGGACATGCATTCCTTAGGGAAGACTCATTCTCTCCAAGTTACACTTTGTTTATTGTTGGAGGAATGGCCCAGGGTGGGGAATGGTCCAAGCTCAGAAATCAAGATAGTTATTCTTCCTTGATTGAGAAGAATAGTCCAAATATATCATCATTGATGTCTTACCTTTTCATGGCATATGCTCTTCCAGGATCTCACAGATTTGAGTGGAAGAATGGCCTAGATGATTCAGTTTATATCATAACAATGTTTTCTGTGCAGGTTGATATTAGATGATTGTTATGGAGACTATATGTCTCTAGATAGTAGATGTATGCTACTGTGGTGGATGTGTTCCACTGATTATGACTATGTGTCACTGATCAAGTATCTGTGTGTTACTTGGTGTGGCAGTGTACCACTGGATTGTAGTTGTGTACTAATATGGATAGACACAGTTGTGTTCTATTGAATGTTATTGTTCTGATTGCCTTGAAGACTATCAACAGTGTTGGAAATGATTATCAACTAGATGGATGATCAATGGACAGAGATTTCCCAGATGGAAAATGGTTCAGGACATTTATTCTTCTAGGACATATGTCCATATTAGAAGAATGGCTCTTGTGTTACTCTGTGGTGTGAGTGAATTATCCAACATCATGTCTAATTACTCAGATGGAGTATGGTTTCGAGAGATGATGCGAATGATGAAATTGATGGTGATGATGGTTCTCATGATCCAGTCATGAGATAGTCTATATAACTATGTTGATGCTACCAGGTGAATGGTATGTTTGTGCTCAAGACCATTACTTGTAATACCTCCCTATCTAGGAGGGAGTGTTGATATTATGGTAGCTGTGGGAGGTATTTACCTCCACGTGTAAACCTGACGAGAATAGAATATTCCAGGAAGAAAGAAGAAACCTTAATAAGTTGGCTAATAACCCTAAAATACAAGTCGACTCAAGGGGATAACTTGTATTAGGTTATTAGCCTCCAAGAGAAGAAGTCATCCAGAAGAAATATTATATACTAAGTAAATAGACACCCAGGATGAGAATTCGTCCCAGGCAGTTAGCCAGAATTAGTATAAATATAGGAGGCCAGTATTCATTCTGGGAGGCATTCTCAGAATTTCAGAGCAACACTTGTGCACACTACAGTTTCCCAGTTTGTGCGCAAGTTTGGAGGAGAGTTGTTGTTGCAGCTGCTGCAGCTAGTAGATTTTGGTTTTGGCTTGAACTATCTCTTGATTATGGTTTGGATTATCTTATCAGCTCTTGTTTGGTGCGCTATCCTTGGGGAAATATGTGCTACCTTTTGTTTGGCTATCTAGCCTAGGGTTTTCTTCTGGAATGATTCTCTGTCAAGGTTAAGGTGCTCAGAGGGTGGCTTCGGCCTATGGTTGGGTGACAATAGTGATATCGTCAATGGTAAAATGAGCACATCCATTATATTCTAACATGCACAACCCATTCGATCAAAAGACAAAGGTTAATCGGATAATGCATCATCTAATAAACAGTCTTGACAGAGCTTGAAATTGATAGCTAGGGAAAACTTTGCCAGTATGTAAACAAAGGAGAATCTATACATAGAATTTCACAAGTTAATTAAAAAATTGAAAAAATATTATGTCTTGACACTATATTTTCCAAGTTCTATAATTAGTCAGTATGAGCAATACACAAATATTTCCCATAATCATTATGAGCAATACACAAATGTTTCCCATGATTCATTAAAATGACTTATAGAGCTCAATGTTATAAACTCCAATATAATAATTGGGGTCAAATCCCAAGCAATAATGTTTATTGAGTAATTTGTTTTTCCATTTGTATGGAATTTGTTAGTGAAACATTCCCAATGATGGTTTTATGATCTTATTTCCACTACTTACTCTTGGTCTTTTTTCCACTCAAGTGTAACTAATATCTTATAACCAAATGCCTATATTGGGCACATATAACATCTAGTTGGTACCCTTGAAAACGAATGTGGTAATTGAATTTATCGACTTCTTGAGATAAATGTCTCACTAAAACCATTGAAATGATTGCATATGTACAATTTGAGGGATTTAAAAACTCTTAAATCGATGTGCTTGCTAACATAATGCATCACATTAAGTAGTAGTGCACTTTTTTCTGGGTTATTTTTTGGTGCAAAAACTGAATAAAGACATCACCTTCTCTAATTGTATTAGGAACACAATCGTAATCCTTGTTGATCACAACCTCATCATTGTCCATATTCACATCAACTAAATTTCCAAAGGTTGGAAGCAATACCATTTCTTCATGTGTTTGTGGTTTAACAATTTTGGTATTTGGTTTTGACAGTCATCACTAGACTCCACATCATAAAGACAAACAAGACAAAAGTAAGAGAACTTTGTTTCTCAATTAAGTATACATTTTTCATTTTCTCACTCGTAATGAAGTGTAAATCCCTTGTTCCAAGTACTTTAGCACAATTACATGGCATCAATTTATAATCACAATATTCCAAAAGAACCTGCTCAAGAAAAAAAAGTTCATTTGCAAAATTTCATAGATAAATAATTATTTCATATAATAAAAATGTTGGGTATGTGTTATATTATTTGCACACAGTACAATGAGATGGGGATCATAAAGTAGGCCCAAAGGGCCCTGTAATCACGCTTGAAGGGCATCGTCGAGCAAAAACTCATCGATAAGCTTTTGTTGAGCAGTGTTTTCTCGATATGGTTTTCACCTTTGGCAGTTTTATGGCACACGGTTTTGTGGTCCATGGTAATTTAATTCCGGTCAAGGAACCATGGTTGAGATATAATTATGGGTTAATGGATTAGGGTTTTTTTAATGTCATGACATCATATATATATATATATATATAATGAAGATGTGAATACGAATTAGAGGTGCGGCTCTAAACGGGTTGTTGGTTTTCCTGGTTTGGGTTTCTAAGGTAAATATTTGTGTATATGTGTGATTGCAATCATTTTCTTTTATGTGTTAAGAATCTGTGTGTGCATTGCATTACTATAAAAGCCTTAAAAAAACTTACAAAAAAAACATGTACTAGTTTCACTATAAACTTTAAGGTCATCCACACTTACATGTGCACATGAACCATCCTTGGGTTGAATTCATGGCTTAAATTTGTTTTGCACCAATGAACAACATCATTTGAATCTATGAGTGGAGAAATGGAGTGATTTATTTGATACCTCCTAAGTGTCATTTTTACATAGACCCCAACACCATCATGCTCTCCGTTTTCATGCCCCGTCTCAAAGAAACTCCAAGTTCAATGAATCTTCACTTTCTTATGAAGGCGACACAACCACAAGAATAATTGTGTTGATTTAAACTAACCAAGAAAACCATTTGGCCACAACCAATGTTCTTTCAAATTCATTATTATAAAGTAGCTCAAAACAATGTTGAACAAAAAAAAGTATCATGTGCGCAATCATCACTAATGTAAAAAAATATACTCCTTAATCACTTCATGATTATTTGTGTTGTTATAATAACTGTTGATACTGAACTTTGCATGTATGTACAAAATATGCACAAGTACATAAACTTGGTCCAAATGATAATATTGACTTTGTATCTCCCTCTATGCAACCAAAGTGCAAGTGTTAACAAAATCAACCATTAATAATATTTTCCTTTAGGAAATGTGTTGCATGATTGTGTGAACTATAAGTCTTGCCACCATGGTCTATGAGAGTGTTTGATATATCTATGTATATGATCCTTGAAATTCTTCATGAATTTTGTCACTAAAATATATTCTTCCTACAAATCAACCTTTTTTGAGGATGTAGTTAAATTTGTGATAAGAGTGTACTTAATGTATTCATGTCTTTTTCATTGCACAATGATATTTGACAATCAAGGAACATTACGCTCAATAAGATAATTAGTACTAAAGAATGCCAAATCGAAACACTCTTTGCATTTTTATACCACCAACACATTCTTGCTTTTAAAATAATTGATAGTTCTCTAATGCACATAATATCTTGGATAAAAATTCACAAGCACTAGGAGGGTCATTTGACCAATATTGTATGTCAAAATCTAGAAATGTCTTATAACACAACTGAAATTCTACACGGTATCAATAATAACATGTGTCACAAACAATGTTGGATCCAACATATCATGTCATGAGCTTCACAAATGTGCTAAGGGTGACCTTAGAATTGAAATTACTCTCCTAAAAATTATGGAACAATTCCACTTGAGTAACCTACATTATATGCTTGGCATGAGTTTCATACTCTCCTCTTTATATACAATGTCACACACTGCAATTTTTCTTGTGGTGAATTAAAAAAATTAAAATTCCAAAACTCTTGGATGTTGACCCTCACATTATCTCAAAGTATATCTTTGTAAGACTGTCTGCAAACAATCACCTAACAAGAAAGTACGTCATCCTTGTTGAATTGAATGGTGAATTTTTATCCTTCCATAGTGTTTTCCTTGAGGTTTTGAGCACTTTCGCAATTGTTGACATCAAATGTCTTGATGAAGTACCTTTTATAATGGCTCTTATTATTAATATCTACGGGCATCTCGAGCATGGGTGGATTGCATATTTCTTAGTGCAGAAAGTGCCAAGGAAAAACAGAGTCTACTTGAATTTTCTCTCAAAACGAAAAATTTCCCTCGCTCGAAAGTTAGTTTTATTTAGATTTTGTCAACTAGAAAAGATTCTCAAGGTAGGGTTGAATTTAACTCTAGAATGAGAGTTAGTTTCAATTCTCGAATAAGAGTAACTTTAAACAAAGGTAAAAATATTAACGGTAAAATCTGTCATCTGAGAGTGAAGACAAACTCTTGACCGAGAATTAGTTTTAATTCTCGATGGAGAGTAACTATAAATCGAGGTAAAAATATCGACAATAAAATTATTCGTCTGAGAATCAAGACAAACTCTCAGCCAAGAGTTCTAGGTCAACCAAAATGATAGATTCTGCTAGAATTTTCAAAAATCCAAAACTTTAACAAGGGAGAAGCCTTTTAATTTTTAATATCATTTGTCAAGCCTACTACCAGTAGGTTCATCTTTGAATCTAATTTGTAACGATATAAGAATTTTAAATTTCTGTTCAGTTTTTTTTTCCTTCACATAATGTATTTCTTGGGGAAACTTACCGAGTACTTCCCCTTATTATTGGGATGGGTAATTCAAATATGAGTGATATAACAACTATTTTATCCAAGAATATATACAACTCTTAATCAAAAGATATTTTTATTTAGATTATATAGACTAGAAAATATTCTCAAGGTAGGGTTGAATTTAACTCTCGACCGAGAGTTAATTTCAACTCTCGACTAAGAGTAACTTTAAACTGAGGTAAAAATATTGGCAATAAAATATTTTTTCTAGGAGTAAAGACAAACCCTCGGCCAAGTGTTAGTTTCAACGCTTGATTGGGAGTAACTTTAAACTAAGGTAAAAATATTAGTGGAAAAATCTCTTGTCTGAGAATCAAGCCAAACTCTTGGTCGAGAGTTATGATGTCTGAGAGGCATCATATTGATTTCTCCATCAATATGATGCCTGGAGCATCTCCAGTATCCAAGACCTCTTACATGATGAGTACACCAGAATTGAAGGAATTGCAAATGCAACTAGAAGAGGTTATGAAGAAGGGGTATATAAACCCAAGTGTGCCACCTTGGGGTGCCCCAGTATTATTTGTGAAGAAGAAGGATGTAACATTAAGACTTTGCATGGACTTTAGGTAGTTGAACAATGTAACTGTGAAGAATAAGTATCCTTTGCTAAGGATCGATGACCTCTTTGATCTGTTGAAGGATGAAAAAATATTCTCCAAGATTGATCTCGGGTCAGGTTATCATCAAATAAGAATTAAAGAAGAATACATCAGCGAAACTGCTTTCAGAATAAGGTATGGGCATTATGAATTCATAGTGGTGCCATTTGGGTTATCAAATGCACCAGTTGTCTTCATGTGTTTAATGAATGATATTTTCAAAGAATATTTAGATAAGTTTGTCATTGTATTTTTAGATGACATTCTTATATATTCCAATTCGGAGGAAGAATGTGAACAACACTTGAGATTGGTATTACAGGTATTAAGGGAGCATCAGTTGTATTCCAAATTGAGCAAGTGCTCATTTTATCAAAAACAAATTCATTATTTCGGACATAAGAAATGATAGCAGTGGATCCTGAAAACATTGAGGCCATTAGAGTGTGGTCAACACCTAAGAATGTGACAGAAGTCAGATCAATCATGGGCCTTGCAGGCTATTATAGAATATTAATTGAGTGATTCTCAAAGATTGCACACTCGATCACTTCCTTGCTAAAGAAGGTAGTGAAGTTTCAGTGGACACTGGAGTGTGAAAGGAGTTTCCAACACTTGAAGTATTTATTAACCAACACTCCAATAATAAGGATTGTTGATCCAAATGAAGACTTCATTGTATGCATAGATGCATGTAAATAAGGACTTGGTGGAGTCCTCAGTCAAAATGGGTATGTTGTATGTTATGAATCAAGGAAGTTTAAGGAGCATGAAAGGCACTATGCTACTCATGATTTGGAGTTGGCCTCCATAGTGCATGCCTTAGAGAAGTGGAGGCACTACCTCATCGGAAAAAGGTTTGAATTGAGGATAGACCATAATGGTCTAAAATATTTATTTGATCAGCCAACTCTAACTACTAGGCAAAGCAGGTGGTTAGAATTTCTCAGTGAATATGGCTTTGATATAAAGCATATCAAAGGAAAAGAGAACAAGGTAGTTGATGCACTTAGCATAAGGGTGCATGAGTTGCATGCTACATCCATTAGCATGTACCAATAATATTTGAAGGACATAATCTTAGAGGCTGCAAAATCAGATTTGCAATACATAGAAATAATAACAAAATTACAACAAGGTATTTTGCAGTAAAAAATTGAAGACTACAAGCTCGGGAATGATGAAATTATCATGTACAGAGGCATAATTTATGTACCGAATTTCCGGGAATTGAAAAATCTGATATTCAAATAAATGCATAATGTACCTTATGTTGGACACCCAGGGTATCAAAAGACTATTGGAGTTGTCAAAAGCCAATATTATCGGCCAGACGTGAAGAAAGAAGTTGTTGAATATATTGCCAAATGTTTGGAGTGTCAAAAGGTCAAGTCTGAGCTTAGACACCTAGTTGGTTTGCTACAGTCATTCCCCATTCCTGAGTGGAAATGGGAAGTTGTAATAATGGATTTCATCACCAAATTGCCCAGAAAAAACAAGCAGCATGATTTTATCATGGTAGTGGTGGATAAACTCACTAAAGCTGCCCATTTTATTCCAGTAAATCTCACTCACAAGGAAACCAACATTGTTGATATTTATATGAGGGAAATTGCTCGAGTGCATCGTATACCCAAGACCATTGTGTCTGATAGAGATCCAAAATTTACATCAAATTTTTGGAAAGGGTTATTTAAAGGATTTGAAACAAATTTGAATTTTAGCACAGCTTATCATCCAAAATCTGATGGACAAACAGACAGGGTGAATCAAGTGATTGAGGATATGTTGAGGATGTATGTGATGGATAAACCATCAAAATGGGAATATTTCCTACACTTGGTAGAGTTTGATTATAAAAATGGGTACAAGGCATCTCTAAAGATGATCCCATTTGAGACACTTTATGGCAGAAGGTGCAACACACATGTAAGTTGGGACAACCCAACATATAGAGCAGTGGTTGGCAAGAATTACTCAGGGAAATGGAAGAGAAGATGTCGAAAATAAAACAAAATTTAAAGGATGCTCAAGACAGACAGAAAATCTACGCTGATAAGGCCATAACTCACAGGGAATTTAAAGTGGGTGATCATGTATTCTTGAAAGTGAAGGCCAAAAGAAGTTCCTTGAATTTGGGAAATTGTTTGCATTACCTGCATCAATGTCTATTCATAATGTGTTCTATGTATCATTGCTCAAAAATTATATACCTAATGCTAATCATGTTATTGATTGGAATTTGATTCAGGTGGAGAAAGAAGGCGCTTTTCAGGTGCATCCAATGTGCATACTGGACCAAAAGATCAAACATCTCCAGAATTGAGCCATAGAGCTAGTAAAGGTCCAATGGACCTGGTACAGTCCCGAGGATGCAACTTGGGAGCACAAGGAAGCTCTATGGACAGAATACTCGCGTCATTTTGAAGGTTTTTGAAATTTTGGTGATAAATGTTTATATACATGCACTAAGGATAGTGCATAAATAAGTGGAAGGGAATGTAATACCCTAAGACCGAGCCCCAGTTGTAAATGTAAATATGTTTTATAGGCTGGTGAGTCAGGTTATTATAAGCCAGAAGGCTTATCTGATTATTAGGCCAGAGAGCATAGATGTTAAAGGTCAGTGAGCCTATTTTTGTATATGTAAACACTCAAATCATTAATATAATACATTGTTGTGTGTAGACCAACCACGATAAAATAGTATGGGGGACTAAACTCCACTAGGAAGGGAAAGGGGTGGGGGTGGGGGGGGGGAGGGGGGTAAGAGCCTAGAAAGGGAGCTAATCTAGAGGGATTATTTACAAAGGAATATTATAATATTATTCCCAAAGACTAAGGTGGGAATAATTATTTTATCCTAAGTTCTAAATATGGGGACAAGTGGGCCAAAGTGGCTCTCAACCTGACAAGTGTCCAATTTGGGACATGCATACAAAGAGATTGGGCTTAGTGAATTTGGCATTGATTCTGTCATTGGATTTGGCCACTTGATTCAACATTCTCTCCATCATCCGAACCTCTCCATGCTACATGCATGCCTTGAGCAGAAACCTGTACTTCCTGTTATGAGCATATCCATGTACCGTCCTGAGCTAGTATTGTACCTTACCCGAGCCAGTATTGCACCTTATCTGAAGGTCGTTGTTTCCATCACCTGTAATCTACCTTGAACTCTGTCGTTGCTATCACCTATACCTGGTTGGCTTAAGCATTGGACTAAAGAGGTGGGTTTTCAGGCCCGTGGATTGAAGAGGAGGGTTGTCAGGCCCGTGAGAAACTCTCTCTAGGTGAGAGAATTGTTGGGAATTGATTTCTTGAGGGAGCCCAACTGCAGCTACAGTTCTCTGAGACTTCCTATCTAAATTGTTGTTGAAGCCCTGGAAGGGACGTGGGGCAGCCGAAGGACTGTTGAGAAGAGAAGGGGATCACTTCCTAGGGTGGGACATGCATGTGGGGAATGAGAGACTGTGAGTTGTTATTTTGAGTAGACACCTAATGGAGTTGTTCTTGTTTTCTGAGATACAACATCCTAGCTAGGAATCCCTTTACCCGAGTGGAGTTTAGTCCCAGCTCGGGGGTGCCCACTGTTGAGAGTTTTGAGCAACATGGTCTAAGGTTGGGAGGATCGTGGAAGGTTTGCACGCAGTTGGTGGTATTTTTTAAAGGATAAGTATCAATTGTGTGTTATATTGCATGTTTCATTATTCTTTATGTGTTTATCTTTATTGGTTTTTCCCTGTGTATGTTACATATGTATTGTTAGTGTTATTTTGCATGAATCTATATATATATCTAAAAGTATTTGTACACTTTAAAAAAAAATTATGTATACAGTTTGTAAAGTTATACATGGCATAGCCCAGCTTAAGTCTGGGGATGCTACAATATAGTATCAGAACTAATGGCTAGAGAAGTATCAGTGATACGACTTGGCCTAGGTGGTCAGGTGGGTGTGTTACAAATGATATATCTAGTTCCCAACCTTTTTTTTGGTGGATCAATAGGTCCCACAAGGTCTATTTCCCATTTGTCAAAATCTTGCAGAGTCACTTGTGGTCTTAGAGGCATCTCATCCCTTCTTTTGGGTTTGTCAACCCTCTCTCAAACATCACATTTCTAGCAATATTCCTTGGCATCTTTACGGACTATTGGCCACCATAATCTTGCATGCAATACCTTCTACATGGTAGCTTTACCTACATAGTGTCCTCCAGATATACCTTCATGAGCTTCTACTAAAATTATGATCCTTTCATGTTCGAATACACACCTTCTCAAGATGTTATTTGTGCCCATTTTGTATAAATGTCCCGCAATAAGTTGATTGTCTGCAACTCTGACTACTATATTTTTCTTATGTGCACTACTAAACTCTTGTGGTGCAACCCCTATACTTAAGTATTCGATAATATCAGTGAAGTATTCATCAACTACATGTACTGAAAATAGTTGTGCAT
>JASDQU010437402.1:100453-111742 GCA_032191745.1 Picea mariana | reverse complement strand
CAAAGACTGTTCTCCAGAGTAATTGAACAAATAGCATATGAAGAGAAATCTCAAGTCTTTGAGGCATACCAGAAAGAGACCCTTGTATGCAGATGGAAGAAGACAACTTGGTGGAGAACCTCCAATGCACAATAGAAGCGTGGTGAATATTTTCTATAACAGAGATATTGTATCAGAATGATTACTCAGAAGATCAGGATGATGGATTGCCAATCCATGACAAAGATCTCATGGTAACAGAAGAAGTGCCACATGGATATGTTCCAGTTTGACCCTTGCCACAATGTTGTTTACTAGCAACAACCAAGAGGAATCCAACAATGATATACTTTATTGATTAGAGCTACATGAAGCCTACAGAAGAAAACCAGTGTTCCAGACCAAAGTACATTTGAAATCAAGCATTACATTATCCATGATGAAGTCCAGAAAGGAGAAAATGGTTCTCCAATACATATCTCCACAGATGAGAAGAGAAGCAAACATTTTGGTAAAGCATTTATCCAAGATGAAAGAGTTTGCATACTCAAGATAGAGCTCATGGAGACGACTTCCTTATTGAAAAAGGAATAGATGAATCCTAGGTTGGGAGGGAGCACTGATGTGTTATTGATTGATGGAAAATCATTTTTCAATTCAAAAAATGGTCCAGGATGAGCAGTTCCTTTCCATTTCGGAAAGTGGTTTGAGATTTCTGACGGATAAGTGTTTTCCAGTTCAGAAAATGGTCCATATCGAACGGTCATTTTCGTAATGAAAATGGTTCGATAGATTGTTGATGTACCATAGACAATGATTTCCCATTATGGTTAACATGGGGAATGGTCTAGGGCAGTCTCTCTTCTTGAGGGTTACTCAAGAAGACTGGCCCACCTCGCCAGACAACGATTTCCCATTGTGGTTAACATGGGGAATGGTCTGTTTTGGAGGTTGGTGCAGGACAGTGATTTCCTTTGGAAATGGTCCGGACAATCATTCCTTAGGGCGGATTCATTCTCTCCATGTTGCAATTTTTTTATTGTCGTAGGAATGGCCCGGGGTGGGGAATGGTCCAGGTTCAGCAATCAGGGACATGCATTCCTTAGGGAAGACTCATTCTCTCCAAGTTACACTTTGTTTATTGTTGGAGGAATGGCCCAGGGTGGGGAATGGTCCAAGCTCAGAAATCAAGATAGTTATTCTTCCTTGATTGAGAAGAATAGTCCAAATATATCATCATTGATGTCTTACCTTTTCATGGCATATGCTCTTCCAGGATCTCACAGATTTGAGTGGAAGAATGGCCTAGATGATTCAGTTTATATCATAACAATGTTTTCTGTGCAGGTTGATATTAGATGATTGTTATGGAGACTATATGTCTCTAGATAGTAGATGTATGCTACTGTGGTGGATGTGTTCCACTGATTATGACTATGTGTCACTGATCAAGTATCTGTGTGTTACTTGGTGTGGCAGTGTACCACTGGATTGTAGTTGTGTACTAATATGGATAGACACAGTTGTGTTCTATTGAATGTTATTGTTCTGATTGCCTTGAAGACTATCAACAGTGTTGGAAATGATTATCAACTAGATGGATGATCAATGGACAGAGATTTCCCAGATGGAAAATGGTTCAGGACATTTATTCTTCTAGGACATATGTCCATATTAGAAGAATGGCTCTTGTGTTACTCTGTGGTGTGAGTGAATTATCCAACATCATGTCTAATTACTCAGATGGAGTATGGTTTCGAGAGATGATGCGAATGATGAAATTGATGGTGATGATGGTTCTCATGATCCAGTCATGAGATAGTCTATATAACTATGTTGATGCTACCAGGTGAATGGTATGTTTGTGCTCAAGACCATTACTTGTAATACCTCCCTATCTAGGAGGGAGTGTTGATATTATGGTAGCTGTGGGAGGTATTTACCTCCACGTGTAAACCTGACGAGAATAGAATATTCCAGGAAGAAAGAAGAAACCTTAATAAGTTGGCTAATAACCCTAAAATACAAGTCGACTCAAGGGGATAACTTGTATTAGGTTATTAGCCTCCAAGAGAAGAAGTCATCCAGAAGAAATATTATATACTAAGTAAATAGACACCCAGGATGAGAATTCGTCCCAGGCAGTTAGCCAGAATTAGTATAAATATAGGAGGCCAGTATTCATTCTGGGAGGCATTCTCAGAATTTCAGAGCAACACTTGTGCACACTACAGTTTCCCAGTTTGTGCGCAAGTTTGGAGGAGAGTTGTTGTTGCAGCTGCTGCAGCTAGTAGATTTTGGTTTTGGCTTGAACTATCTCTTGATTATGGTTTGGATTATCTTATCAGCTCTTGTTTGGTGCGCTATCCTTGGGGAAATATGTGCTACCTTTTGTTTGGCTATCTAGCCTAGGGTTTTCTTCTGGAATGATTCTCTGTCAAGGTTAAGGTGCTCAGAGGGTGGCTTCGGCCTATGGTTGGGTGACAATAGTGATATCGTCAATGGTAAAATGAGCACATCCATTATATTCTAACATGCACAACCCATTCGATCAAAAGACAAAGGTTAATCGGATAATGCATCATCTAATAAACAGTCTTGACAGAGCTTGAAATTGATAGCTAGGGAAAACTTTGCCAGTATGTAAACAAAGGAGAATCTATACATAGAATTTCACAAGTTAATTAAAAAATTGAAAAAATATTATGTCTTGACACTATATTTTCCAAGTTCTATAATTAGTCAGTATGAGCAATACACAAATATTTCCCATAATCATTATGAGCAATACACAAATGTTTCCCATGATTCATTAAAATGACTTATAGAGCTCAATGTTATAAACTCCAATATAATAATTGGGGTCAAATCCCAAGCAATAATGTTTATTGAGTAATTTGTTTTTCCATTTGTATGGAATTTGTTAGTGAAACATTCCCAATGATGGTTTTATGATCTTATTTCCACTACTTACTCTTGGTCTTTTTTCCACTCAAGTGTAACTAATATCTTATAACCAAATGCCTATATTGGGCACATATAACATCTAGTTGGTACCCTTGAAAACGAATGTGGTAATTGAATTTATCGACTTCTTGAGATAAATGTCTCACTAAAACCATTGAAATGATTGCATATGTACAATTTGAGGGATTTAAAAACTCTTAAATCGATGTGCTTGCTAACATAATGCATCACATTAAGTAGTAGTGCACTTTTTTCTGGGTTATTTTTTGGTGCAAAAACTGAATAAAGACATCACCTTCTCTAATTGTATTAGGAACACAATCGTAATCCTTGTTGATCACAACCTCATCATTGTCCATATTCACATCAACTAAATTTCCAAAGGTTGGAAGCAATACCATTTCTTCATGTGTTTGTGGTTTAACAATTTTGGTATTTGGTTTTGACAGTCATCACTAGACTCCACATCATAAAGACAAACAAGACAAAAGTAAGAGAACTTTGTTTCTCAATTAAGTATACATTTTTCATTTTCTCACTCGTAATGAAGTGTAAATCCCTTGTTCCAAGTACTTTAGCACAATTACATGGCATCAATTTATAATCACAATATTCCAAAAGAACCTGCTCAAGAAAAAAAAGTTCATTTGCAAAATTTCATAGATAAATAATTATTTCATATAATAAAAATGTTGGGTATGTGTTATATTATTTGCACACAGTACAATGAGATGGGGATCATAAAGTAGGCCCAAAGGGCCCTGTAATCACGCTTGAAGGGCATCGTCGAGCAAAAACTCATCGATAAGCTTTTGTTGAGCAGTGTTTTCTCGATATGGTTTTCACCTTTGGCAGTTTTATGGCACACGGTTTTGTGGTCCATGGTAATTTAATTCCGGTCAAGGAACCATGGTTGAGATATAATTATGGGTTAATGGATTAGGGTTTTTTTAATGTCATGACATCATATATATATATATATATATAATGAAGATGTGAATACGAATTAGAGGTGCGGCTCTAAACGGGTTGTTGGTTTTCCTGGTTTGGGTTTCTAAGGTAAATATTTGTGTATATGTGTGATTGCAATCATTTTCTTTTATGTGTTAAGAATCTGTGTGTGCATTGCATTACTATAAAAGCCTTAAAAAAACTTACAAAAAAAACATGTACTAGTTTCACTATAAACTTTAAGGTCATCCACACTTACATGTGCACATGAACCATCCTTGGGTTGAATTCATGGCTTAAATTTGTTTTGCACCAATGAACAACATCATTTGAATCTATGAGTGGAGAAATGGAGTGATTTATTTGATACCTCCTAAGTGTCATTTTTACATAGACCCCAACACCATCATGCTCTCCGTTTTCATGCCCCGTCTCAAAGAAACTCCAAGTTCAATGAATCTTCACTTTCTTATGAAGGCGACACAACCACAAGAATAATTGTGTTGATTTAAACTAACCAAGAAAACCATTTGGCCACAACCAATGTTCTTTCAAATTCATTATTATAAAGTAGCTCAAAACAATGTTGAACAAAAAAAAGTATCATGTGCGCAATCATCACTAATGTAAAAAAATATACTCCTTAATCACTTCATGATTATTTGTGTTGTTATAATAACTGTTGATACTGAACTTTGCATGTATGTACAAAATATGCACAAGTACATAAACTTGGTCCAAATGATAATATTGACTTTGTATCTCCCTCTATGCAACCAAAGTGCAAGTGTTAACAAAATCAACCATTAATAATATTTTCCTTTAGGAAATGTGTTGCATGATTGTGTGAACTATAAGTCTTGCCACCATGGTCTATGAGAGTGTTTGATATATCTATGTATATGATCCTTGAAATTCTTCATGAATTTTGTCACTAAAATATATTCTTCCTACAAATCAACCTTTTTTGAGGATGTAGTTAAATTTGTGATAAGAGTGTACTTAATGTATTCATGTCTTTTTCATTGCACAATGATATTTGACAATCAAGGAACATTACGATCAATAAGATAATTAGTACTAAAGAATGCCAAATCGAAACACTCTTTGCATTTTTATACCACCAACCATTCTTGCTTTTAAAATAATTGATAATTCTCTATTGCACATAATATCTTGGATAAAAATTCACAAGCACTAGGAGGGTCATTTGACCAATATTGTATGTCAAAATCTAGAAATGTCTTATAACACAACTGAAATTCAACACGGTATCAATAATAACATGTGTCACAAACAATGTTGGGTCTAACATATCATGTCATGAGCTTCACAAATGTGCTAAGGGTGACCTTAGAATTGAATTAACTCTCCTAAAAATTATGGAACAATTCCACTCGAGTAACCTACATTATATGCTTGCCATGAGTTTCATACTCTCCTCTTTATATACAATGTCACACACTGCACTTTTTCTTGTGGCGAATTACAAGAATTAAAATTCCAAAACTCTTGGACGTTGGCCCTCACATTATCTCAAAGTATATCTTTGTAATACCGTCTGCAAACAATCACCTAACAAGAAAGTTCGTCATCCTTGTTGAATTGAATGGTGAATTTTTATCCTTCCATAGTGTTTTCCTTGAGGTTTTGAGCACTTTCGCAATTGTTGACATCAAATGTCTTGATGAAGTACCTTTTATAATGGCTCTTATTATTAATATCTACGAGCATCTCGAGCATGGGTGGATTGCATATTTCTTAGTGCAGAAAGTGCCAAGGAAAAACAGAGTCTACTTGAATTTTCTCTCAAAACGAAAAATTTTCGTTGCTCGAAAGTTAGTTTTATCTAGATTTTGTCAACTAGAAAATATTCTCAAGGTAGGGTTGAATTTAACTCTCGAATGAGAGTTAATTTCAATTCTCGACTAAGAGTAACTTTAAACAAAGGTAAAAATATTAACGGTAAAATCTGTCATCTGAGAGTGAAGACAAACTCTTGACCGAGAATTAGTTTTAATTCTCGATGGAGAGTAACTATAAATCGAGGTAAAAATATCGACAATAAAATTATTCGTCTGAGAATCAAGACAAACTCTCAAGACAAACTCTCAGCCAAGAGTTCTAGGTCAACCAAAATGATAGATTCTGCTAGAATTTTCAAAAATCCAAAACTTTAACAAGGGAGAAGCCTTTTAATTTTTAATATCATTTGTCAAGCCTACTACCAGTAGGTTCATCTTTGAATCTAATTTGTAACGATATAAGAATTTTAAATTTTTGTTCATTTTTTTTTCCTTCACATAATGTATTTCTCGGGGAAACTTACCGAGTACTTCCCCTCATTATTAGGATGGGTAATTCAAATATGAGTGATATAACAACTATTTTATCCAAGAATATATATACAACTCTTAATCAAAAGCTATTTTTATTTAGATTATATAGACTAGAAAATATTCTCAAGGTAGGGTTGAATTTAACTCTCGACTGAGAGTTAATTTCAACTCTCGACTAAGAGTAACTTTAAACTGAGGTAAAAATATTGGCAATAAAATATTTTGTCTAGGAGTAAAGACAAACCCTCGGCCAAGTGTTAGTTTCAACTCTTGATTGGGAGTAACTTTAAACTAAGGTAAAAATATTAGTGGCAAAAGCTCTCGTCTGAGAGTCAAGCCAAACTCTTGGTCGAGAGTTATGATGTCTAAGAGGCATCATATTGATTTCTCCATCAATATGATGCCTGTAGCATATCTAGTATCCAAGACCCCTTACAGGATGAGTACACCAGAATTGAAGGAATTGCAAATGCAACTAGAAGAGGTTATGAAGAAGGGGTATATACACCCAAGTGTGTCACCTTGGGGTGCCCCAGTATTATTTGTGAAGAAGAAGGATGTAACATTAAGACTTTGCATGGACTTTAGGTAGTTGAACAATGTAACTGTGAAGAATAAGTATCCTTTGCTAAGGATCGATGACCTCTTTGATCTGTTGAAGGATGCAAAAATATTCTCCAAGATTGATCTCGGGTTAGGTTATCATCAAATAAGAATTAAAGAAGAATACATCAGCGAAACTGCTTTCAAAATAAGGTATGGGCATTATGAATTCACAGTGGTGCCATTTGGGTTATCAAATGCACCAGTTGTCTTCATGTGTTTAATGAATGATATTTTCAAAGAATATTTAGATAAGTTTGTCATTGTATTTTTAGATGACATTCTTATATATTCCAATTTGGAGGAAGAACATGAACAACACTTGAGGTTGGTATTACAGGTATTAAGGGAGCATCAGTTGTATTCCAAATTGAGCAAGTGCTCATTTTATCAAAAACAAATTCATTATTTTGGACATAAGAAAGGATAGCAGTGGATCTTGAAAACATTGAGGCCATTAGAGTGTGGTCAGCACCTAAGAATGTGATAAAAGTCAGATCATTCATGGACCTTGTAGGCTATTACAAAATATTTATCGAGTGATTCTCAAAGATTGCACACTCGATCACTTCCTTGCGAAAGAAGGGAGTGAAGTTTCAGTGGACATTGGAGTGTGAAAGGAGTTTCCAACACTTGAAGCATTTATTAACCAGCACTCCAATAATAAGGATTGTTGATCCAAATGAAGACTTCATTGTATACACAGATGCATGCAAATAAGGACTTGGTGGAGTCCTCAGTCAAAATGGGTATGTTGTATGTTATGAATCAAGGAAGTTTAAGGAGCATGAAAGGCACTATGCTACTCATGATTTGGAGTTGGCCTCCATAGTGCATGCCTTAGAGAAGTGGAGGCACTACCTCATCAAAAAAAGGTTTGAATTGAGGATAGACCATAATGGTCTAAAATATTTATTTGATCAACCAACTCTAACTACTAGGCAAAGAAGGTGGTTAGAATTTCTCAGTGAATATGACTTTGATATAAAGAATATCAAAGGAAAAGAGAACAAGGTAGTTGATGCACTTAGCATAAGGGTGCATGAGTTGCATGCTACATCCATTAGCATGTACCAATCATATTTGAAGGACATAATCTTAGAGGCTGCAAAATCAGATTTGCAATACATAGAAATAATAACAAAATTACAGCAAGGTATTTTGCAGTAAAAAATTGAAGACTACAAGCTCGGGAATGATGAAATTATCATGTGCAAAGGCATAATTTATGTATCGAATTCTCGGGAATTGAAAAATCTGATATTCAAATAAATGCATAATGTACCTTATGTTGGACACCCAGGGTATCAGAAGACTATTGGAGTTGTCAAAAGCCAATATTATTGGCCAGACGTGAAGAAATAAGTTGTTGAATATATTGCCAAATGTTTGGAGTGTCAAAAGGTCAAGTCTGAGCTTAGACACCTAGTTGGTTTGCTACAGTCATTCCCCATTCCTGAGTGGAAATGGAAAGTTGTAACAATGGATTTCATCACCAAACTGCCCAGAAAAAACAAGCAGCATGATTTTATCATGGTAGTGGTGGATAAACTTACTAAAGCTGCCCATTTTATTCCAGTAAATCTCACTCACAAGGAAACCAACATTGTTGATATTTATATGAGGGAAATTGCTCGAGTGCATGGTATACCCAAGACCATTGTGTCTGATAGAGATCCAAAATTTACATCAAATTTTTGGAAAGGATTTGAAACAAATTTGAATTTTAGCACAGCTTATCATCCAAAATATGATGGACAAACAGACAGGGTGAATCAAGTGATTGAGGATATGTTGAGGATGTATGTGATGGATAAACCATCAAAATGGGAATATTGCCTACACTTGGTAGAGTTTGATTATAAAAATGGGTACCAAGCATCTCTAAAGATGATCCCATTTGAGGCACTTTATGGCAGAAGGTGCAACACACATGTAAGTTGGGACAACCCAACATATAGAGCAGTGGTTGGCAAGAATTACTCAGGGAATGAAAGAGCAGATGTCGAAAATAAAACAGAATTTAAAGGATGCTCAAGACAGACAGAAAATCTATGCTGATAAGGCCAGAACTCACAGGGAATTTAAAGTGGGTGATCATGTATTCTTGAAAGTGAAGGCCAAAAGAAGTTCCTTGAATTTGGGAAATTGTTTGCATTACCTGCATCAATGTCTATTCATAATGTGTTCTATATATCATTGCTCAAAAAGTATATACCTAATGCTAATCATGTTATTGATTGGAATGTGATTCAGGTGGAGAAAGAAGGCGCTTTTCAGGTGCATCCAATGTGCATACTCGACCAAAAGATCAAACATCTCCATAATCGAGCCATAGAGCTAGTAAAGGTCCAACGGACCTGGTACAGTCCTGAGGATGCAACTTGGGAGCACGAGGATGCTCTACGGACAGAATACTCACGTCGTTTTGAAGGTTTTTGAAATTTTTGTGATAAATGTTTATATACATGCACTGAGGATAGTGTATAAATAAGTGGAAGGGAATGTAATACCCTAAGACCAAGCCCCAGTTGTAAATGTAAATATGTTTTATATGCTGGTGAGTCAGGTTATTATAATCCAGAAGGCTTATCTGATTATTAGGCCAGAGAGCATAGATGTTAAAGGTCGGTGAGCCTATTTTTGTAGATGTAAACACTCAAATCATTAATATAATACATTGTTGCGTGTAGACCAACCACGATAAAATAGTATGGGGGACTAAACTCCACTAGGAAGGGAAAGAGGGGGGGGTAAGAGCCTAGAAAGGGAGCTAATCTAGAGGGCTTATTTACAAAGGAATATTATAATATTATTCCCAAAGACTAAGGTGGGAATAATTATTTTATCCTAAGTTCTAAATATGGGGACAAGTGGGCCAAAGTGGCTCTCAACCTGACAAGTGTCCAATTTGGGACATGCATACAAAGAGATTGGGCTTAGTGAATTAGGCATTGATTCTGTCATTGGATTCGGCCACTCGATTCAACATTCTCTCCATCATCCGAACCTCTCCATGCTACACGCATGCCTTGAGCAGAAACCTGTACTTCCTGTTATGAGCATATCCATGTACTGTCCTGAGCTAGTATTGTACCTTACCCGAGCCAGTATTGCACCTTATCTGAAGGTCGTTGCTGCCATCACCTATACTCTACCCTGAACTCTGTCGTTGCTATCACCTGTACCTGGTTTACTTAAGAATTGGACTAAAGAGGCGAGTTGTTGGGCCCGTGGATTGAAGAGGAGGGTTGTCAGGCCCGTGAAAAACTCTCTCCAAGTGAGAGAATTGTTGGGAATTGATTTCCTGAGGGAGCCCAACTGTAGCTATAGTTCTTTGAGACTTCCTATCTAAACTGTTGTTGAAGCCCTGGAAGGGAAGTGGGGCAGTCGAAGGACTGTTGAGAAGAGAAGGGGATCTCTTCCTAGGGTGGGACATGCATGTGGGAAATGAGAGACTGTGAGTTGTTATTTTGAGTAGACACCTAATGGAGTTGTTCTTGTTTTCTGAGATACAACATCCTAGCTAGGAATCCCTTTACCCGAGTGGAGTTTAGTCCCAGCTCGGGGGTGCCCACTGTTGAGAGTTTTGAGCAACATGGTCTAAGGTTGGGAGGATCGTGGAAGGTTTGCACGCAGTTGGTGGTATTTTTTAAAGGATAAGTATCAATTGTGTGTTATATTGCATGTTTCATTATTCTTTATGTGTTTATCTTTATTGGTTTTTCCCTGTGTATGTTACATATGTATTGTTAGTGTTATTTTGCATGAATCTATATATATATCTAAAAGTATTTGTACACTTTAAAAAAAAATTATGTATACAGTTTGTAAAGTTATACATGGCATAGCCCAGCTTAAGTCTGGGGATGCTACAATATAGTATCAGAACTAATGGCTAGAGAAGTATCAGTGATACGACTTGGCCTAGGTGGTCAGGTGGGTGTGTTACAAATGATATATCTAGTTCCCAACCTTTTTTTTGGTGGATCAATAGGTCCCACAAGGTCTATTTCCCATTTGTCAAAATCTTGCAGAGTCACTTGTGGTCTTAGAGGCATCTCATCCCTTCTTTTGGGTTTGTCAACCCTCTCTCAAACATCACATTTCTAGCAATATTCCTTGGCATCTTTACGGACTATTGGCCACCATAATCTTGCATGCAATACCTTCTACATGGTAGCTTTACCTACATAGTGTCCTCCAGATATACCTTCATGAGCTTCTACTAAAATTATGATCCTTTCATGTTCGAATACACACCTTCTCAAGATGTTATTTGTGCCCATTTTGTATAAATGTCCCGCAATAAGTTGATTGTCTGCAACTCTGACTACTATATTTTTCTTATGTGCACTACTAAACTCTTGTGGTGCAACCCCTATACTTAAGTATTCGATAATATCAGTGAAGTATTCATCAACTACATGTACTGAAAATAGTTGTGCAT
>JASDQU010437402.1:80748-95300 GCA_032191745.1 Picea mariana | reverse complement strand
AATGAGAGACTGTGAGTTGTTATTTTGAGTAGACACCTAATGGAGTTGTTCTTGTTTTCTGAGATACAACATCCTAGCTAGGAATCCCTTTACCCGAGTGGAGTTTAGTCCCAGCTCGGGGGTGCCCACTGTTGAGAGTTTTGAGCAACATGGTCTAAGGTTGGGAGGATCGTGGAAGGTTTGCACGCAGTTGGTGGTATTTTTTAAAGGATAAGTATCAATTGTGTGTTATATTGCATGTTTCATTATTCTTTATGTGTTTATCTTTATTGGTTTTTCCCTGTGTATGTTACATATGTATTGTTAGTGTTATTTTGCATGAATCTATATATATATCTAAAAGTATTTGTACACTTTAAAAAAAAATTATGTATACAGTTTGTAAAGTTATACATGGCATAGCCCAGCTTAAGTCTGGGGATGCTACAATATAGTATCAGAACTAATGGCTAGAGAAGTATCAGTGATACGACTTGGCCTAGGTGGTCAGGTGGGTGTGTTACAAATGATATATCTAGTTCCCAACCTTTTTTTTGGTGGATCAATAGGTCCCACAAGGTCTATTTCCCATTTGTCAAAATCTTGCAGAGTCACTTGTGGTCTTAGAGGCATCTCATCCCTTCTTTTGGGTTTGTCAACCCTCTCTCAAACATCACATTTCTAGCAATATTCCTTGGCATCTTTACGGACTATTGGCCACCATAATCTTGCATGCAATACCTTCTACATGGTAGCTTTACCTACATAGTGTCCTCCAGATATACCTTCATGAGCTTCTACTAAAATTATGATCCTTTCATGTTCGAATACACACCTTCTCAAGATGTTATTTGTGCCCATTTTGTATAAATGTCCCGCAATAAGTTGATTGTCTGCAACTCTGACTACTATATTTTTCTTATGTGCACTACTAAACTCTTGTGGTGCAACCCCTATACTTAAGTATTCGATAATATCAGTGAAGTATTCATCAACTACATGTACTGAAAATAGTTGTGCATAAGGGAAGTTGTCTTCCAAGTTAGTAGGTTCTTCTCCATTACTTACCCTTGACAGGTGATCAGGTCCTGCATTCAGCTTCCCTGTTTTGACTATCACTTAAAAATCAATTCTTGGAAAAATAATAGTTATCTATATATCCTCCCCCCAAACATTGGCTTGTTGACTAGATATTTGAGGGGGAAATGGTTTGTGAACATTTTAAAGTGTTTACCTAGTAAATAGTGCATGAACTTTTGAAGTGCATATATCATGGCTAGGCCTTCTCTTTCTGTGGTGTTGCAATTCTACTTTGATTCTGACAACTTTATGATTGCAAAGTCTATAGGATGGTATAAGTCCCCTGCTCCTAGTTGCACCAGAATTGCTCCAAGTGATATGGTTGATGTATCTACATGCACATCAAATGTCTTCTCCCAATCTAGAAATACTAGTATAGGTGTTGTTACCATATTTTTTTTTAAAGTGTCCAATCCTTTCTGACAGTCCTCATTCCACTGAAATCTAGTATCCTTCTTTAACAATTTTTCCATTGGTGCAACAATCTTTGCATACCCATTTATAAATTTCTTGTAATAGCATGTATGTCCCAGTGTTTCTCTTAACTGATGCACTGAATTTGGTGGCAGTAGATTTACAATGACTGCAATCTTAGCAGGGTCCACTAGTAAACCTTGTTTACACACTATATGTCCCAACAATATTCCAAAAGGTGTACCAAAAATGAATTTCTTGATATTCAATGATATCTGACATTGTCTACATCTTTCCAACATGAGTCTCAACACTTCTACATGGTCCTTTAACAAACTATATACAGTCCAGTCATCCAAATATACTTCCATAAACTGATGTATGAATTCCTTAAAAGAAGTTATGACTACTCTTGAAAATATGGTTGGTGCATTCTTCATTCCAAATGGCATGACTATATATTTGTAGGATTCACATTCTGTAGAAAAAGTAGTCGTATACCTGTCTTCTAGGGCTATTTTTATATAATGGTAACTTGATAATTCATTTATAAATGAATAGGCTTCCTAGCCTCCCACATTCTCTAAGACCTCATCTGTAAAAGGGGTAGGGAACGGGTCATGTAAGCAAGCATCATTAAGTTTCATCAAATCTACACAAATCCTTATCCCCCCCTGTTTCTTTTCTTGGACTACCATAGGAATAATCCATTCAGATTCCTCTATTGGTTCTATGATACCAACTTCCAACATTCTGTCAATTTCTGCTTATACACTAGATTCAATCTGTAGGGTATTTGCCCGGCAGGTCTAGCCTAAAGTTTGAGGGTATCTTCATCTCACCTAGTTCCCTTGTTATGCCTTTCATCTATGTAAATGTCGTTGGAAATAGGTCACTGTATTTGCGCAATAACTCTGTTATTCTTTCTACTATTTGCTCATCCCAATAGTCTCCAATACTTTCCATTTTAGGATTTTCATTCGTCCCAATGTTAACTTTCTTAACTTTGATTGGTTCAGCAAATACTTCTAACTCCATAGATAGACCTTCCACCTCTCTTTCTCCTTCAATCTCTGTAATATGAATGTTACGCGGATAATCTTCATCTGGTGCTTCTTCTTCAACATGATAGCATGAGAATAACTCTTTGACTATCTATTTGTTCTATTGTTCATATTTTGTCATGATTTCAACTTTTGGTTCATTAATAAATATCATTCCTTGTATCAGCTTCAACGTTGAATCAATGTTGGGATTCTCATGTTCAAATGAGAAGGTTACTACAAAATTCTATTGTAATCTTGTCCATTCTATAGTGCCTCTGTGCATCTCCTGGTCTATATACCAGTTCCCTAGGATTCCTTCCAATGTATGGATAAAGTGATGAGGTCATTCCTCTAGTGGTGTCATCCTCCACTCTGTTATGAACTTCTCTAAGTGTTCAATCGGTGTTCCATGTCCATTATACCTTTGCATTTTATTGTTCCCCTTCTCTGTGCCAAATCTAATGCGCAGTAGTCGTTTTCACTGATACCAGACCTGAATTGTTTCTTTGTGTGCATCCCACCATCTTCCAAGTGTTTCCTTGAGTGCAATATCTAAGGCTAAGAGCCTCTGATTCTCTAATACTTCCTCTTCATATTTTTTCAAGAATATCTCTAAGTCATTTAGCCCATGAAAACTAGTAGGTTCTCTTATCTCTATACCAACCCATCTTACTATGCAGCCTATTCTTTCCCATATCCTTGTGGAAACTTCATGTAATCATTGTTTTCAATTCTCCAAACCTGTGTCTGAGTCAAAAGCACATGATGTAATGCTTCTCTAGCTGAGTACCCCATTTGCAGTTGGGTTAACATAATCCTCTTCTCACGCGGTGGTTCTGTACAACTGATTTATTTCCTCCAAATCCAAACAAGTGGGTTCTACAAACCTTTCTCCTTCTAAAGGATCCAATGGTGCGATGACTCTATATTCACATGATTCCAAAGTCATTTTTCTTGTCTCCAGGTTGATTATAGCTTGGTTATCAAATGCCCAATCCAATCCAAGCAATGTTGGGTAAGGTGTTGTGCCATCTACTATCTCTATTAATTCAAAATATGTCGTAGTGCGCACTCCATCCAAATATATTGTCTCACCTTTAAGCCTTTCAATGGGTAACACTCTGTGTTGATTTGCTAATTTCAACTATACAGGTGAATAGCCTAGTGTAGGTTCTCCCATACACTATCGTGTCTTCTTAGTTAAGACATTTACTTTAGAGCCTAAGTCCATTATAATATCTCCCATATTGAAATCCCCAATATTAGCATTTAGTATGAATTCTTTGCTTGTCCTTCTTCTTGTATAGAGATGATTGATTGTTTTCTTCTCTAATTTTCCTTCTACCTTTGTGTTACATCTTTCTAGCAAATTTTGTAAGATCTTAACAGATGATGGATCCTTCAATAACTTATCACAGGATTTCATAAAAAAATTTATGGTACTTACTTGCTCTAAAGGTTGTCCTTTACTGGTATGGTCCATCAAGGAAGGCATCTTTTACATTGGTGAGTTTTGAGTTTGTTGTGCGACTGATGTAGATGCCAATTTTTTCTTGAGAATCTCTTGTCTATCCTTCTTAAATGTTTCATTTTCTTTTCATGCATCAAACTACTTTTGTGATTCAATATTCTTCTTAACCCATTGGTGTTGCATTGGATCTTGTTTTATTGCATCAGTTCCTGTCTTCGCTCCTCCTTAAGTGACTATATTGATGTTTCTCCCATCATCCCTGGCTTCTGCAGAGATCCACTGGACATTTTGGTTGTTCTGGTTCCTTTTTTCTTGGATCTTTCCCAAGAGTGTTGGACAATCTTTCATGTCATGGTCTATTGCGCGATAGTGCATACATGTTGTTGGTGGAAGTGGATAATGCCTTGCATAATGTTCTGGTTGTTGGAATTTGTGGCACACTATTGGTCCCCTTCCTCGTCCAAATACTCCTCTGCCTCGTCCTCCACCTCTATATCCACCTCGATCTCCTTATGGTGTGTTGTACTAAGGTACATGGTTATACTGCGTGGGGTTATATTGTGGTTGCGCATTATTATACGGTGGTTGCACAGTGTTGTACTGTTGTTGTGCATTATTGTATTGTAGTGGTACTTGGTTGAACTAAGGTGTAGCTTATCCTGTCATCATTTCTTCTTGCACCCTATAAGTTTATGAAGTTATTTCTCTCATCCACTCCATCATCCTACAATCCTTATGATCATGACCCACTGACTTGAAAAAATTGAAATATGAACTTTTTGGTAATGTATTATACTTCTGCATCATTGGACAATGATATGGATCATGCCCATGCGTTTTGCAAATCTCGCACCATGGTCCTCCTATTGGGAAATGGTTTGGTACTCTTGTCACCATATATTGAGCGAAAGTTGGACATTCATTCTTATGGTGTCCTTATGTCCTGCATAGTGTACACCAAAGAACTTCTCTTTTCTCTTTTCCCTTATTATGGTTAAGTTGAAATGTTAGATTCTTCATATCCTCCTTCAGCTCCTCTATTGTTGGATATGTCTTCCGATATTGGTTTTCTTCCAGTTGTAAGGCTATCTGTAGAGCCTCTGCTTGATTTTGGAACTTTTGTTGTCTTAATGGGTATTTCAAATGTGGTAATAAGGAGTTCAGAAATAAGTGCCTATGTTGCATGTAAGTCATTGCATATTTCAACTTATCTTTCAAACATTTAAATCTCTGATCAATCTCCCAAACAAACTCACCTAGTTTTTTCCTGATTTCAATCATTTCATTCATGTACTAGTCTTCTGAGCTAGGCTTCCAAAATTCGTTTATGAGTAGCTTTTTCACATCTGCAATAGTTTGTGTTACTCCTGGTGGACTGTTTACATCTAGGCTCATGCACCAGTCCAGTGCGCGGTCTCTTAGTGTGATAGATAATTGCATGAGATTTGTATCCTTCTATGTGATTTGCTTTGCTTCCCAGATCTTCTCACAGATGAATAAGTGCTTTCCAGGATCCTCGGATGCCTCTCCCTGAAATTATGGTAATCTGATCGTGGGATCATGTCGTGCCATTTTAAATTGTGTTGAACTACTACCTCTGCGTGGTGTAGATATTTGATTGTTACTTCATGAATTGGCTCCTCCAGTTGTTTCTCCTTGATTGTATGTGTGTCAAGTTGTTTTTCTTCCACTAAAACTCGATTGTCTAAATGTTGGTGTTCTTTCTGGTGTATTAGTCGCACATGGGGTTGTAGGTTCCACACTGGCAATGATCTGAGTTGGATTTTTTCCTTCTGTCCCTAGCCTTGGACCTCCTATTTTCCTTTCATATGTTGCGCACAGTATTTCCTCAATCTACTCCACAACCTGAAGATCCTCTACCTCTTCTTCATCGCTTGCCAAGCCCTCTCTATTAGCTATGGCTCTCTTCTTGTTATTCATTTTATATTGGTAGGGTGCTCCATTGCGCGTCTTTCCAGTTGTTTCCATTATATGCTTTATCCGGTCTTCCTCCATCATTATTGGGTCCATGGAATCCTTATTCTTTCCTGTATCCATATTTTCATCCATTTCTTAGCCTCCTATCAGTGCTTCCCCCCTTCCCCCATGCACGCAGGGAAGTCTAGTTGTATGATTCCATGGTAATCACACCGTTGTCATACAATAAAATCTTGATTGAAGTATACAATGATCTGATTTACCTACCTCTGGGTCCCTTTAGAAAATCCTTCTCTGTTGCGGTGTAGGACTTCGTGGTATCTACTGCAAATTCGGTGATAAATCCTGCAACAATACTGTCAAACCATAAATCTACTGCGCGCGTAAATTTTTTATTAACTTGTTGTAACTGCGTGATATCCACATGATTCCACTCCAACTGTCTGATTTGATTTGTAGGGTGGTTGTCTTTTAATCTCAATAACCACTCCTGCAACAAATGCAGGAACTTACAGAAAAATAGTTCATGCAAGTCATTAAACACGTATTTGTCGAGATATTTGTGCGGTGTTAACTTGGGATTTCTGTTATCCTTCTGTGCAAACTCAAGTTCCTTTGTTTTCAACCATCTTTCGATCTCTGCCTTTGTTGGATTCCATGGCCTGAACATTCCCTTTTATACCCTCATTCTCCGCATATTTCTTCCACTCAATCCTATGCAGTTCCAACCGGCAACAGAACCATTTGTTGTCTTGATCTTTCACTTCTTACTTCTTGGGTTGACCCAAGTTCGGATCTCAACAGGTTTCCAACAAAACCCTCTAAAACTATCGGCCCTCATGGTTAACTAGAAGGCAACGCTACGCAAATAGTGCACAGCGCAGTGTCATCCAAGATAGCTTTATGGGTGACTGCAATACCCAGGTGTTTGCAGTTTGGGAATGAGTGGGGATTTAAGAGTGTATCTTATGTTTCTTTATGCATTAAACTTGTTATTGATTCAAGTATTTCTAAGATTAATTCATCTTTAGCCTTATGCATGCATGCTACTACATCTAGTTAATCATTCATTCATAAGATAATCATTGAAAGAAAGTAGACATTCAAGAAACATCGCATAGAACACAAGTTTTATCGTGGTTCACTCCCTCCTGGCGCTATGTCCACAAAGATTTGGCTTCTCTGCTATTTTATTTAATTTGTTGTAAAATCTGGTGTTGCACGCATTACATCTTCAATCATACAATCATGATGAGGTTAAGGGACCTCTGTGAGGCAGACTAGATCACACCAGGCTCCTCACCCTGTGACATAACCCTCAAAATATAGCTTATTCGACTCTTCTACAACCTTATTCCAATCAACAGTCTCTCAACAATCACAATAATTGTCATCAACTCAACAACAAACCACCAACCTCTAACCTAGACCTCTTATGTTCTTATTTATATTATTTTATAGTCTTATAGCCATTACAATCCTTATCAAAAACCCTAACCCTATCATGGTTAATCTTTCTTGCATGCGTGCCACGTTGATTTTTCTCTTGCATGTTGTTTTTCCTTCTTTTTCTGCTTGTTTCTTTCTTGCCATTTGTTGTGCACGCTCCAAAATTAGGTCTTCCTTTCCAAAATTAGGTCTTTCCCAAAGTAGATATTTTCTCCAAAAATAGGCATGCACCTAGAATAACCTTCCTTCTCAAAATAGGCATGTGCCCAACAACCTTTTTATTATTTATAGGTAAGTAAATAATTTGTTTATGGAAAAGACTCTGTAATACAACATTTATTAAAGGCTTCAAATTTCTACACTTTTAGACTTTTAAAAATATACTCACATGTCGTGATTCCATTATAACAATATGTATAGTTTGGACTCTTGTTAGTCCCTTTCGAAGGCCAAGACTCTATCATTCGCTTCAGCGTTGACCTTGAATTAGTTTACCTTTGACTAGACATATTTTATGTTCTCCTCACAATTGTACATAGGAGAAGTAAATTAGTTTTTTTTTTTTAGTATTTTAATTGCATTTATTAAACTTTGCATTGGTTAATAAGTTGGGTGTCTTATTGCCCAGATCTTTTGTCAAGGTTTTCATATCCTAAGTTTGGATCCAATTATATCTTCATTATTGTACATAGGAGAAGTAAATTAGTTATTTTTTTATAGTATTTTAATTGCATTTATTAAACTTTGTATTGGTTAATAAGTTGGATGTCTTATTGCTCAGATTTTTTGTCAAGGTTTTCATATCCTAAGTTTGGATCCAATTATATCTTCATTAGGTTCCTTGAATGTTTACATACCCTATGTTTTCAGGAAAATTTGGCAAATATTTATTAATGCTCTTTTTGAATTCAATAAATCATATTAAATCTCCTTGAGTGTTTACATACCCTAAGTTTTCAAGAAAATCTTCATTGACGCTCTTTTTGAGGTCAATAAATCATATTAAATCACTATGAAAAATAGTGGCTAGGTAGAATTTTGCACTCGACCCTCTGAAGTGGCTTCCCATCGCCATCCCTAGACTGCCTCACTGCCTTTAAGAAAATTTTGATCCACTTACCAGCTAACAAGAGCTATACATGCATGCATTAAACACTTGCATTAACAACTCTTCTCTGACCAATATTAATCTATACTAAATATTTGTATAAATATTTTTTCTAATTTGTAACCCTTATCTGAAATGGTAAGCGGTGTCACCTCCCCACCACTTACCATCTCCTCGTTGTGTCACATTCACACCAGGTATATAAATCCACCTATCTATCTAAGCAAAATTGCTTGCATATGATTTTTCCCTACAGAATTAGCAACATGTTGGTATGTGGGCTCAAGCTTATCTTCTGACTCCTACTCCTCTCACTGAAACTATTTGCAGTGAGTCTAGAAAAGAGAATGATGATAACAGTGGAATAGTGTTTATTCTTCATCACATGAGAACCGACGAAGGACTTGCGGTTGGGGAAGCTGGTTCTAACCATGATGACCAAGCACACCAGTGGGTTGCCAAGATGGTGCCGGTCTCCAATGATTGTGCTTCGGCACTGAAGCAAAGGATGATTACGAAGTCTACCAATGGGGAGGGGTATTGTATGGTCGCAGAGAGAACTATGAGTATTACGTCAAATTGTTGATGGGAAATCCACAAGATCTATTGCTCATCACGGACATGGTCAGTGATTTGGTGTGGGTGCCTTGCACCATAAATTAAACATGTAATGATTTATGTTCTACCTGTAAAGTGTGTCAATTCAAAGTGAAAATATTTGTTTGTGCATGATGACTACATCTAGATGCATCTAGCACTTCTCGTGAGCTTTTCCAAAGTATATGGTTCAATATGGCACAGGAAACATGATTGTGCGTCTACTGAGTGACACCTTGACTTTTCCATTGGAAGACGAATGAAGAAGATGTTCACTAGTTTCATCTGAGGCTGCTGGTATTGTAGGATTTGGATGGATATGTATCTTTAACCGACATTAGCGAGAATGAGTACAACTGGTAAGTGTGTTTGTCTCGTATCCACTGCCTAGGTGAAGTGTTTTTCTGTGTTTATCAAGTTTGTCGTTTTTCTTGCTCCTTTCACCCTCCTTCCCCCTTTCATATTGGTCGAGTAAAACCTAATTATCCAAAACGAACTCTGCATAGGTCTGTAGTGTACTAAGGTTGTTTCACTTTGGTCGCTAGATGGTTGTCACGCTTATAAGATGTATCATGTATGGGATATAAGCTGAAGAATTTACAAAATGACATAGCAAAAAGGAGGCATCACATTTAGCTATGCTTAACTACACTTTCCTCTAATCATGCCATTAAATAATGGATGAACAAGGCTTATAGATGGAGGGAAGGCTTGAAAGTTATCTTCGTTCAACCACCTACCCGAGGAGCGGATCTCACCCACCCAGTTGACCTCAGTCTGGTATAAATCAATATTTCAAGGGCCAACATTAAGAGTAAGGAATTCAGTCAACTAATGGAAAAGCACCAATAGCGGGGATGGGGCTACCAACCACAAAGGTATTGGCCTCATCCCATTATTCCCCAACCTCAGTTACTCTCTCTTTAAAAGTGTAACTTCTTATTTCCTACCTAGTCAACTCCACCACTCCTTAAATCGTTTTTGCATACTCTCATAAACGAACCATCTTGGTTATTGTAAATTATTACCGTTACAGAATCAATTTTAATTTTAATCGAAATATTCTTGGATGTTAGATACCTTTATTATATGTTAACCTTTAAATTTTCTTATTTTTGCACATTATCTTTAATCTGAATTTCCCATCTAGAAATCGAATGGAATTTATCTTCCAATTTCGTGACTGGCGAAGTGGAATGATCAATCTTTTATTTATTTTTCTTTTATTTTATTTTAATTCAAGAGAACGAGGATCTAAGTGGAAAGCAAATCAGGGTTACTTCTTAAAAGAAAAATAATGTAAACAATTAAAACAAAAACTCTGTAATAATGAAGTGTGCATTTTTTTTAACCACTGCAAACAATTACAAGTTCAATGTGTTAAAGGATCGTACTTCGTAGAACACAAATCATGAAGCTTGTCTTAAGTGAAAAAATACAAGACATGTACCACTTTTCACTTGTTAGACCAACAACCTCCTCCTATTGAACACATTGTTATGATCCACATTAATGAAATAAATTGGGTTATCTTGAGAGAGAAGACCAGTAATGACATGTTATAGAGACTATTTTCTCTAAATTCTTCATTACAAATAAATGACTGTAATATCTTCTTTATTTAGACGATAATAGGTATAAGGGCGGCGAGTAAACTTGTGGGTATTGCGCCCATATTTTGTTTCATACACATATATCTTGATGCAATTAGGTAACACCCATGAGGAACCTATAATTGGGGTAAACCATATGTGAAACAATGTGACATAATTAATTCACCGTTGTTTTACAAACAAAATTAGTTAGCATGCATGTATGTCTCATGATTATCACATATATAGATAAAACCTTCCTCTATGTTTTTGCCATTGTAAAACTGCCAACGATAAGTGTAGGGATTTATATTAAAATAAGAAAAAATGTGAATCATGATTCAATGTTGTTTATATCTTTTTGTTGAATGAATGCGTAGAAAAAGAGCTACTCAGGGTTATTTATCAATAATAACGTGAAGGGATTGAAAGAAATCATTTTTTTCTTAATGTTATAAGCTTTGATAAAATGATGTGCAATGCATGAAAAGGACCATCTCAAAATAAATCAGTTCTGAAAAAAGTTGGTCTGATAACAAAATTAGAGTGGTTACCTTACAAAAGAACAATAACTAAATATATTGTGTGCAATCTAGAATTTCACTTAAACATGGAGATAGCATGTGAATATCAAAAAGTGACTATATTCATGCCAATTATGATATATTAGTGATTGGCCTCAACAAACCTATGCATGACAACCCACGATGAATTCTAGTATCCTCAGTACTCCATGGCCGCCCAACTTGATCAAGAAAACTATGCTAAACAAGCCATCTTTTTAATCTCATAACCATTATGAAGCACCCAGATCTGTTGCTAACTCTAGTTAATAATTTTGGCAGACAACAGTGATTTGGAAGTCAATATTGAACCTGTTGTGTTGCTAGGAAACTATCAACAATATAAGTTCACTCAGAAGAATAATCGTTTGGGATTCACTCAGAAGACGTGGGAGGAATTCAATATAGAGAGAAGAATTGTTTGGGCTTCACTCAGAAGATTTTTGAGGCATTCACCTAATCCATGGACCACTCTATTGATAATGTCTATGTATTATGTATTGTGCATTTCATTGAACTATGAGTATTTCATGGTTTAAACATTATCGTCGTACCTAAATAAAGTATAGAAATAATTGTAAATAAGTTATGTCCATGGATATATTAATACTTAGTCGTGAATTTTACCTTTTACTCTTTATGAAAAACCATTTCAATTTTTCTGTTATTTGTTACATAATTATTATATGTTTGAAATACCATACCATGCACTTACAAGACCTATTCGAATGATTCAGCAGCAGGATTGGATTTGCCAGTGATTCTGACACTTATCACTGCTAGAGTATGTCGCTTCCTTTCTATGCACAGGTCTGGGAGGAGTTTGGAACCCTTCCCAAGCAGTCGACTATACCAAAGAATCAAAACAACCGGGCTCAACATCACATTTTCAGGTTGAGATTCATTGTTGCAATTTGTTTCATTGTTGATAGTACCACCATGCACTATAACTACTACCATCAGTTGGATATCGGCAAGTACCATAAATTCTCTGATGTTCGATACATTTGATGACCAAGACTTGGTGTTATAGCTCTCTCCATAGTACCAACTAGCACATATTGGGTCTCTAGAGAATCATGGGTTTATAGCATCCACACTAGTACCAGGTTACCCACCAGTTGAAGGGTTCACATACATTGGTTGCAATCCTCAAAATTCGTGAATTGCATTCCTCCATCTCCAACTTCCTGCACTTGAAGCAACCCCTCGTTAAACACACTTTCCCTTCTGGATTTCTTCGTGTTAGCCATTCTGAAACAAAGCAAGAAAAATTGTTCTTGATGCAAGAGAGCGAGAAAGTGTGGCCAAAGAATGGAGCCACCACGTGTTGACCCAAATCTTTATTTATTACTTTCCCATTGATATGGCATGCAAGGCAGGGTTTGAAAAAATGTATCTTCGCAGGCTATAGTTGTCTCGTACATGATATAACCTTGGCAGTTGTCAATTGGTTATGTGATGTAGACATGGAAGTTGCCCACCAACATGTGCACTATCGTGAGCACGTTACATGGGAGGTGACCACCAACATGTGCACTATCGTAAGGTGGCTACCAAAAAGACGTGCACTATCATGGAAGATATGGAATGCCACATAATAGTCATGATGGGATGGCATAAGGCTAGCATATCGATACATACAAGACATTTGTTTTTCAATATTTTTTCCATTTTCAGTTTAGTGTATTGTGTGTCTGGTTAAACACGATAGTTAATATGGACCTTCCTATTATTTATGTTTACATTAACAACATGTGGTTTATCATTTTTAGTTGGAAATCTTGTTAATTACATCATTAAATACTTCTCTACCATCCGTCAACATATTTAGTTGAGAAGTTTATTGAGTGCATCATTAGATCCTCCTATGAACGCATTACATTGACTTGAAATTGAAGGATTAAACAAAGAAAAATCCAAACATGAATATATGATGGACATCAAGAGAAATGCATTGTTGTTAATAAATTCATGGAAGGATAGACAAACAATTATCTTATGTGAAGAAACTAGAAAGGTAATAAAAATAATGGCATTATGTTTTATATTGAACGCCCATCATAGAGAAATAGATAAATCATCTGATTATGAGCTTTTACATAACATATATTGCAGTTCACATTCAATATTACAGTGAAGGAGATGTTCAGCTTGACACATGAGAATCCATTGGCAGCAAGGATACTTCATGACTTTGGTACATTCATGAGAGGACTTGTATCAATGCCAATTAATATCCCAAGCACACCTTATGCAAAAGAATTGCAGGTTATATCACATAAATTGGATGATTATAACATGTAGCTTAGCTCACTTATTTTGATTCCAATACCATGATATTAACAAGGAATTTTGTTATATAATTAATTGGGTTTTATGTTTTCTTTTTATCAAGCGAGACACGGGATCAATTTTGTCTTCTTGTTGTGCACATGATAGTGGAAGAAATATCTAGGCAAGGATTAGATTGTAAACTGTCAAGCAATTTCCTTGATGTACTTTTGGCAAACAATAGTGTGAAAAGAGATGAAAAATTAAGCCTGGTCTTAGTCATGCTACGTTCTGAGCATCAAACCACTTATTTGTTACTAGCAATTATCATTCACCTTCTTGGTGACTCCCACCTAGCGTTACAATAGTTGAAGGTAAGAGAGTCATTCATTTTAAATCTATCCATTTCTCCTTTTTGGGTTTTAGAAGGTGATCCTCACTCTGTAATCCATTGCGCCTTTTGGGGTGTTGAAGGCTCTGCATGAAATGATATCCATCACAAAGCATGCAACTAAGCACTTGTACCAAGGTCATTATAAGTTGAAGACATTTAGGTAACATGTAAGTTTAAAATAAAATAGACACATTGCTATTTTGATATTTTATAATTCCAGTGTCAATGAGAAACAGGTTTAATGGATAGCGTGTGCCATTTTATGTGTTTAATGTCGTTGTATTTTAAACCAATTTGAAATAAGTTTTATTCCAAATATCCCTTGAAAAAACAGATAAATTGCATTCTTGGTACTGAAAGTAAGTACTACAATTGATAAGATAACGATTTTCTTCATTCTTTTATTATTATCGTTAATTGTATCATCTAAATGCTTATTGAGAGTTTGTTTATCATTACTTTTATTTATGCAATATATGAAAAACAAATTGAATTGTGTTTGGCCAATAAATACATTGGCCAAAAGTGGATACACCAGGTGATTTTTAGAATGCAAAGTGATCTCAATGATGTCCGCTATTGAATTTGTGGAATCCTTTGAGTTGTTGCATAATGGCCCTATGGTCAAAAGTCAAGATTCATATATG
>JASDQU010437402.1:56212-74296 GCA_032191745.1 Picea mariana | reverse complement strand
TATATATATATATATATATATATAGGTGCACATCACACAATAAACATTTAATCCATATCCCATTAAATCTATAAACGAGAGAGAAATAACATATTTGAGATCAGGAAAAAATTCTCAGTTGTTGGTTTTGTCTAATAAAATCTAATCTTTAGGGGGTCTAACACAGTCGTCGCCATTTCGGTGCTAAAATGGATCTTATTATGACTGAACTATACCCTTTTGGAACGTTTCCATGTGATAGTTGGGATGAAATCACTTTTCTTTTAGGTTCAACGCTTTTCTTCCTGATGGCTTTACAAATCACTCGCCAAATGAACGGATTGTGCGAACCAGTTGAATGAAGCCTTCTACCCAGCCTGATAGAAAGAAGCAGCCTCCAGCCTAGAACAACACCAAGCCTTTCTTTCACCATTAACCCTTAGCCTATATCCTACTATTAACCCTTAGCCTATATCTTCTTTAGCCTTCATCGGCAGAACAAACAATTGATTTACAAGAATGGATTAGGAATAATATAATAGTAATCCCTTCTAGCTTATTCACTTTCCGCTCAAGGGGAACTGAACTTAAGGATGGAGACCTTACCTTCTAGCTTATTCTCTTTATTTTTCTTTGAATGGAGACTGTATAGAAAGGTCTATTTCTTTTTCAATGGGTACAGATGCTTCGCTAACGCTCGAGAAGGGAACTAGCTTATTGAAAGTAGGGTATTTATGAAAAGAATGGGGTACTTGCGCAATTTCTTTTTATATTATTAGTGAAATATTGAATGTAATAATATCATATATAAAGATCTCTATATTTCTATCTCTTATTAGTGGAAAAAGGGAAATGGGAATAATCTCGATGGAAAAGTACTACTATCTACACCAGATTTGATCAGTACCAGGTTATGGTAATATGTTGAATATGCAATATGATGAAAGGATCACACCATGATGGATATGTCTCAATGGTGTTAATAAGTTCCATATCTAAGCATCACCAATCAAAGCTCGACATGTAATGGGATTCAGAGTAATAGGAAACACCAATAAGTGATCTATAGGTCATAAGTCATAGTGGATTCATAAATTCCACTCATTTCTTCATCAATGGATAAATCCAGTATTACTTGTACATGATAACAAACACCTCCTTGATTTCACCAAGCTAATATCCAGAATATATACCATTAGAAACATTTCCACACTAAGAACGCATATTAGATTAATGTACATTACATGTGTTAAGCCCATAGAGAAAGAGAAAGAACTAATATTGAACTGAACTCAAGCTATTACTACTACTTATTAGGGTAAGACCTTAAGACCAGGGACTAAGGCTAATCAAGTAAGTAAGAAATAAATACCTTAAGGCAAGACCTTCTTACTCCATGGAAATGACTGCATGGACTACACTTTAGTGTTCTAGTTTTCTTTATCTTATAGCTATAGTGATATGGGAATCAGCTTAGGTGTAATAATATTCAAACCATACTTGGATGTATGTACAAGTTGCTTGTTTACTGTAGTAATAAGTACAAGTCATGGAAATACTTTATCAGCTTCTCATAGGTATTAGTAAGACCAACAATTAAGAAACGTGTCACACTAATTACCAATTATTCTTCGCTTTAGCTCATGGGAACTAGCTAGCTTATTTTTTGTATCTCATGGGACTAGCTAGGAATCAATCACACCATAGTGACTTGCTTATCACTACTAATGGGAATAGGAAGGAGGAAGGACTCAATAAGATCACAAGTAAGGAGATAAAAGTATAGCTTCACTCTATACAAGTTCAATACTAATAGCAAGCATATAGTGGAACTACAATGGGATTGGAAAGTGCATATTTATTTCAAAGGAGACAACAAGAAGGAGAAGGAAGGAATAGATAGGAATAGCTTCTTCACTTCGCTCAGGGAGGGAACTAGCTTATTCTCTTTCTTTTGATTTGAATGGATACTACCCTCTAGGAAAGTATTCTCACTCTATATCTTCTGAACTACAACGGTTAGGGAACACGAAGGCGATCGAACCCCCCAGGGATAGTTGTTGGGGGTGAGCGTAGACCTGTAGTTGTGACCGGGCTTCCCTTTAGAATGTCATATGGAAGTGCTTCGCTCTAGCTCAGGAAGGGAACTATTGATTGGAAAGTAGGGGGATTATTCATAGTTTCTTATTTCTTTTGATTTGAATGGAGACAACCCTACTATTAAGGCTTTCACAAGGCCATAGGGCATGGGACTAAAGAAATACCTTAGGGAAAGTGTCCATATATTATTAGTGGGAAAAAATAAATAAATAGTTGGTAGAATCTCATATATAATAGGCATGAGATTAAATTGATTAGTTAGGGGAAGAAAGAGAAGCTTATCCCCTTCGCTATTTATGTTGAGTCTGTGCCCTTAGTGTCAGTCCTTTTAGTTGCATATAATAACCATCGGTCCTGGGATCGTGCCTAGAAAGAAACAACCTTGTTGGATTACTATCTTATGATATCTTATGTGCTTGGGTTGGCACTTACATCTTTGATATTTACCTGCCTACACATAGACATTCTTTTTTATGCTACCAACAACCTTTCGTCTAACCCTTTATATACTTGTTTAATTACCTGAACTTAGTGATTGACTGGACGGGCTTGGAAATAACACCACCACTTCCAGGATTCAGACTTAATGGGCACTTTATATACATGCTTATTTAAAGTGATATATAAGGTACCAATATCGGAATAATCCTCTTGAGACACTTATTTTTTATATTATTGATTTACTTTTAGATTTCAATTTTTGGGGGTATTATTGGGTGCGAACAACCTTTGGACGACATTGAATGAAAGTTCCAACAAGTTTGAGGTCTAAAGCATCCCCTCTATATCTTTACAGGTCCAACTATGCTTACAGAACCCTTCTCCTTTTGCCAGACCCTAGCCCTTTTGTCGTTTAGGCTTATTCCTTAAGCACCTTCTTCTTATTGGAATTTGAATCATGTTTACTCTTTTTTGATGGATTATTCCCCCTCCCTTTGAGTATATGTAGTAACCATGTGTTCTATCTCGATCGGTAAGGATTAGGTAGGAATGATTGTTCCATATTATATGTAAGTAAAAGGGGATTGGTAATTGTAGGAAGCCTTCCTGTGTTCTGTATCGATCAGCTGACAATGCTCACTCACTCAAGTTGTCAGTCAATCATCCATTGTAGAACCCCTCTCCTCTCCTATGTGGGCAATCAATTGTTCACGACGTTGGCTAAACGTTCTACCTTTTGGGTTTTCTGGCAGGAATTGGTCAAAATCCGACAATGTAAATTTGGACCAAATCTCTATTTTTTGTCGTTTAAATTGCCTTTCTGAATGAATAAATGGATTCAGCGTGTTGAAAAACCCCTGGGACACTCGGATTATACAAACTTAGCCACACAAATATGCAGATCCAACTATTCATCATCGGATTTCGAAAAAAATCAAATGGAAAAAGTGGCTAGAAAACCCCCAAAAGGTAGAACGTTTAGACTACTCTATTCACATAGTAGTCTAAACATTCTACCTTTTGGGGGGTTTTTGGCCACTTTTTCCGTTTGATTTTGTCCGAAATCCGGTGATGAATGGTTGGATCTGCAAATTCTGTTGGACCACCCTTATGTCAAATCAATCAGTCTCAATGTAAATGCTCGTAAGTAACAAACAAGTCATCCATCTCGAGTATCCCAAGCGAGTATCCCGATGATTAGTCCCCCTCCCTGTGGATTAGGCTCATGTGACATGTAGCCCCCCATTAAGTAGCTCCTATGGTATTAGTGATTAGACCCCCTTCCCATTCGATTAGGCCCATTTGATTATCCCAAAGTGTAGTAGCCAAGCAGTCACGATGGAGTAACCAAGCCCAACCGAGTGTCCCAGTCCGAGTAGAGTATCCCAGCACACCAAGATCTGTCCTAGAAGCTCGTATCCATTCTTTGAAAAAGAGAAATATTTCAATCCATGTGCAAAGCCTTAGTACCAGACCTACTACTACAACCTATACGAGGTCGCATAGAGAAGAGAAACATTTCCAATGTCAGGGGAGAAAAAAAGATATCTAAAATGTGTCCATTCCTTATAAAACAAGGTTGCATGGTAGCGTAGTCCTTGGCAGGTTGGAATGGGAATAAATGCATTGCTACGGCGAGACCGAGTATGGACACATGGGAAGCAAGTTGTAGTATATGTGGTATCCATGCAAAGGATGACTTTGTGATATTTGTCTTGTAGATGACCCCTCACGTTAATATGCGAACAAAGAAGTTTTTTCCTGGGGTGTTAAAATTCAAATACAATAGAATAGGCATAAAAGTAAAATACATTAAAGTAAAATTAAATGAAATGGTTCCAAGATATTTCAAAGTATTTGAAGATGAGTAGGCATGAAAATGTTGCAGATAAAAACACAAAAATAACTTCGAAGTATGTGTGTATCATATACAATTTTTTTGATAGTACAGGAAATATAGTACAAAGGTTCCTGGACACAAAAAATTTAGCATTCCCGAATTAGTTTTCTTTGAAATTTATCAAAAAACTATTCCTGGAATCTGTTCCATATTTTTGTTTCACGCAATAGAATATTTTCCATTTTCTTTGAAATTTATCAAAGTTTCATATTTCTGATAGAATTCTTGGACACAAAAAATTTAGCATTCCCGGATTAGTTTTCTTGGAAATTTATCAAAAATTAACAATGTATGTTACATATTTCTGGAATCTGTTCCATATTTCTAGAAATTTAAATGCGTTTGTCATATAGACTGGGAGGGCTCCCGCAGACCATAAAAATAAATAACAGTGGATATTCACGCAATAGAATATTTTCCATTTTCTTTGAAATTTATCAAAGTTTCATATTTCTGATAGAATACCCGGACACAAAAAATTTAGCATTCCCGAATTAGTTTTGTTTGAAATTTATCAAAAATTAATAATGTTTGTTACATATTTCTGGAAACTTAAATGTGTTTGTCATATAGACTGGGATTGGGGCTCCCGAAGACCATAAAAATAAATAAGTACAAGAATTAGGAATATAGAAAGAAGAAGTGTGCGATAGTAGAGAGGAAGACCTGAAAAGAAGAGATTGGAAGTTATGAGTGTTTGGTTAGAGTTTTCTACTTAAAGAGGTATAATAATTGGATTGATAAAGAAAACAAGATGACATCAATATAGACTTACTATGAAGCCGATGCGTTTTTGTTGTTTTCATCGATGGTCACTGGAATCATGTCAACCGGTTGTTGCCCTTCCTCAATGAGGTTGTCCATTCTCCGTTGGAACCATTCTTCAATGTAGCTTCTCATGGGGGGCACGTTGATTTCATCCTGGATTTCTATGTTGAAAAGGTTATTTTCTAATTTCCTTAGATCCATTGAAATACCATGCAGACTATGTTCAATTCCTTCATTGTGTGTCGAATAGTCCAGTACCCAGCTCTCGATCTCATCTACACGATATTCAAGGATGTCGTAAAACTTTTCGAAAGACAACCCCTTTAAAATATCAAGTTGTTCGCCGAAGGCTTCTTTGGTCATTGACAAGGATTTGAGAATTAAGTTTGGGTCTTGAACCTCGTTGGTACTTCTGACTAAGTCTATTTGGATCAAGTTTGTGAATAATTGTTCCTTTTCTAATATGGCTTGTTTACATGATTTGACAATGAGCTCTAGGTTCTTAACTTTCTTTTGCCAACATGCTTTTAATGTTTTGGTCCGCTTTGGAGAGGGGAGATTATCTTGTCTTTTTTTCAGATCTGAGGTGTTGATGGCATGGTTGGAAAAAGGGGTCAACACCTGGTCACAGAAACGTTGATCATTTTTTAAATTCGCCTGCAAATGTTCGTGCAAATCATTTTCCCTCTTTCGGAAGGAAGCTATATTTTGTGATGTTTCTCAGGTTTCAGTAACTAGCTGGATTATTTTCTTGATGTTATTCTCTACAAGGGATCTAGACGATGCAAGGAGGGTGGAGGATACTTTTATCTTGGTTGTAGTGGTAGCAGGCACGTTTTTTTCCAAAGGGATGGAAAACTCTGGGGTAGCAATGAAATCCTCCTCAAATTCCTTGGCGCGGTCTTTCAATCTAGCATTCTCTGCTTCAATTCCTCCAATGGAATCATCAAGAGCATCACTGGTTACGTGGTGAAATAGGGAGATTTGGGATAGCCACATTTTCCTAAAGTTAATCTCTGTGCGAGATTTTCCTTTCCTGTTTGTTACATCTCTCTTTTCAATGACCATATTTTTAGATTGGTTGTCAAAAAAAACACTCTGGAATACGAAGGATTCATCTTCGTAAAAAATGTTTATCTCAATTATTTCCATTGCGAACGGACCAAATTTGTGCATGTTCTCAGTTCCACTTTCAAGTTGCATCTATTCACTTTCAATTTCGGGTTCGTTCACCTGCCCTACATTGTGTTTTCTCTTCTTCGTCAATGGAACATTGTGAGAACTATCAATTTTTATGAGAGGAGGGTTCTTATCTCCTCCTCCATTTGAAGATTTATCGGTTGCTTTCTTACTTGGGTGGGTTGTTGAAGTGATGCTCCGTGATGTCATGCTCTTGGGAGTGTTGGCGGGGGATTGGGCACTCTTCTCACTGGATACTTTTCCCTATTGTCTGTACAATTCAGTGGCTCTTTGCAATGTCTCTACATCACAATCGCCAGAAGCAGGATTGTTGTCGTCACTATCCCTGTCTTCGGTCAGGCGTCTATGGATAAAAGAGCTGCTAAGCCAACTGCTAGTAAATGTTCTCGAAAAATCCCATTAGGGTCAATCCCTTTTATCCTTTCAGCATATGTTAGGTTCAAGTTCTTGAAATGGCATGCAAATTCATCAATCTTGTTGATGTTTCTGCACACGGAATCCTTGATTTTCCGAGGCAGAGGAATGAACTATTTTTTTTCTTGTCATGGAAAAAATGGAACCAGTGGTTGTATTGCCTTACTATTTTTGAAACAAACATCTTGTCTGTGATGTGGCATGGAAGGAAAGGAGGATTTTCCTTGGAGCCAAAGACCATCAGTACAATGTGATTTTCCTTTTGTTCAAGTGTGCCCTTCCTGTTCAAAAATTTGGTTGCCTGGCCAGACATTCATGCAGCATCCTTCCCTAACAATAAATCTTTGAAAAGTAAGACAAAGTCATTAAAAACTTCATAAAAACAGTGGGAGGCCTTGTGCCTCCACAGGGCCTGCTACCAGAATGTTACTAGGTCAAATCCACTGTTTATTTTCTTGGAAAGAGACAGTTTTGGAAATGGATAGCAATGCACTATTGCGAAAATCAAGTAGGATGACATATAAAATTTATTTGATTCTTTGAATCATGACAACTGGGAATAGATTTCAATGGAAATTAGCTTCCCCCAATAAAAAATGAATTGTTCCTTGACTGTGAAGTACAAAATATAAATAGTTATATGGGAAATGCTTGTAGTGGATGCATGTCCCGTTATTCTTGTAAACAGCCAAAGCAATTTCCCATAATCGATTTCTAAAGCAACTTACCTGCAACTTTGTGATATCTTCAAAAACTTTTGTCAGGTCTTCGAGGAACTCGGCTAAGATGTCCAAATCATTATCATGTTTTTCTAGGAACTGCTTGTAATCTTGCCCTTTGAAATTCAATGTTAGCTCGGGCAATTTTAACATCTTGCGGAAGACCTGAGGTGACAAAGAAACAGAAGAATGGTTGCGCAATGGAATAATTCTTTGGCTTGGAATATATTTTTCAGCACACCAAGAGACCACCTCCTTACAGTCAAAAACCTCAGGGATGCAGCCTGCACAAGCGATTCGAGAGGTCCAAATCACTTCGTTCTGGGCGGAACGGGATGAATAGTAAAAGTATGCCCTGGACCACTAGAAGTTCTGGTCTTGATGTCCGAAGATATTTACTGTATCTCCACAAAAATGTTGTCGACCTGCTACCATAAGTTTACAAGAACGTTTGTTTGCTCCAGACGATGAATGAAATGAAAAGTTGGAAGGGATAATATAACGTTGTGCAAATATTGGTCCAAATACGTGTGAATGGCAGATCTCCTTGAGACTTTCACTCATTAATGACAATTTCGATGGTTGTTGCATGATGCATTGTTAACATTAAAGACTAGTAATTGCACACATAGAAGTGCGAACATGGCGGATACGGCAATGAGCGATTAAGCATTGTATATTTCTTGAACGGGCCAATGCGACAACCCATGTTAGAGATGAAAAATCGGAAGGGACAATATAAATCTCCACAAATCTTGGTTTAATGTGTATTAATGGGAGATCTCCTCAAGTGTTTCACTCATTAATGACAATGTTGGCGGTTCCTGCATGGTGAGTTGTTAGCATGAAAGATTTCTAATTGCATATTAATAAAGAAGTACGGAGGTCACGGGGACGGGAAAGAGCAGTTAAGGAGTGTCTAATTATGGAAAGCGGTCAGGTGGGATTCAAAATAGGGTTACAACGTACAACTGTTCAAGGTGAGGACGTGAGGGTCAAATTGGATGTCTCAGAAATTTTTGAGTACAATACGCATAACACCGAAGACTGTACGATAGGACAGTCCAGAGGGAAATTTTTATATCGTGGAAGTCCAGATAATGTTTGCAGGGCACAGAACAATGGAGGTGCAAAAGTGAGGCCACCTATCCGGGAACCCGCAATCAAAAAAAGTGGCTTAAGTATGGAATTTGAGGATTCTATGGTGGAATTGTAGATCACGGAAGTTTTGAGTGCAAGATGTATATCATGGAACAACAAGCAGCAAAGTTTGAAAGTGTCAACCTGACAACTGCAGCCATAAAATTGGCTACGTATGGAAAGGAACAACGGTCGGTCGGATTCGTCATGCGAGGATATAGATTGAGATGAAGATATGTCATCCCGCCAACACTAAAACCCGCAATCATAGAAAGGAGACTAAGGGGAAAAGGGATAAGGAGTCATCGGTGGAATTGTAGATCATGGAAATTTTGAGTGCAAGATGTATATCATGGAACAATAAGCAGCAGAGTTCGAAAGCACCAACCTGAAACAGTGACCAAGAATTGGAGATTTCGTGAAACCGTCAACAAGAGGATCCAAAATAGGGTGACATGGTCTCCCCAGAAGAGGTGAGGCCCCGATGGTCAAATTGTATCGCTCGAAACATTTGAATGTATAATCTGTAACACGGAAGAGGGGACGATGTCGAAATCCGGTAGTCAATTTGTATATTGCGGAGGGCCAGATGGAAACTGTTTTGTACCAATGTGTTCAGTTGTCACTAGTAAGAGCATAAATAATGTATATTAGGAAGGACATGAAGTTAGTGGGGATGGAAGGCAGCGACAGTAAGGGGATCTACAATATCCAAGAAGCTACCACTGTCAATGATGTGGCTAGGAGCATGCCATGAATTATGTAGCCCTGAACAATAATCAAGCCGACCACCAAGTTTCAGTAGTGGAACTGGAAGGTATGATCACCAACCATCCAATTTCTATTTTAATTGACCCGAGTTCTAATTTGAGTTATGTGGCCCCTCAGATTGTCGATAAGTGTAAACTACAACCAATTAGACATGTTAAACCATGGTTGGTATAACTAGCCACTGGGACCAAAAGAAAGGTGGCAGAGGACATACCATCCTACCAATTCATCATGGGTGGATTGCCCACCTAAGCAACCCTTAACATACTTCCCTTGGGATCTTATGACCTGTTGATTGGTATGGATTGGTTGGCTTCTTATAAAACTAAAGTGGATTGTTATCATAAAACTTTAGAATGTGTAAACGAAGAAGGGAGAAAGATGACCCTCCAAGGGATTCAAAAGCCTGTCTCAGTGAGACAAATATCGGCCCTTCAAATGGAGAAGTATTGCATAAAAGGGTGTTCCTTATATGCAATACAGGTGTTGGAATCCGTTAAGGATGACAAACCAAGCCTAGAGGACCACCCTATATTAAGAGAATCCAATCACTTATTCCAAGAATAAGTACCAGGTCTACCTCCAAGAAGGGATATTGACTTATCGATAGAACTTACACTGGGAGCAGTACCAGCATCTATAACGCCATATAGAATGAGCACGCCAGAGCTTGTTGAGCTCAAGCTACAACTAAAGGAGATGATGGACAAAGGCTACATATGACACAGTGTATCTATGTGGGGAGCGCCCATCCTACTTGTGAAAAATAAAGATGGCACACTTCGACTATGCATATATTACAAACAACTCAATAAGGCAACCATAAAGAACAAGTACCCCTTACCGAGAATCGATGACCTGTTCGACCAATTGGGAGATGCATCCATATTCTTGAAGATCAAACTAAGATCTAGCTACCATCTAGTCCGGATTAAGGATGAAGACATCCACAAAACAACCTTAAGGACGAGGTATGGTCACTACGAATTTGTGGTGGTGTCGTTTGGGTTAACCAATGCCCCTTCCACCTTTATGTGCTTGATGATAATGTACTCAGCAAATTTCTGGACAAATTTGTATCGGTTTTCATTGATGATATCCTAATCTACTCCAAGAACAGGGAGGAGCACGAAGAACATATTAGACTCATACTTTAAGTACTAAGAGAGCATCGGCTCTACACTAAGTTTAGCAAGTGTGATTTCTTTCAGAAGCAAGTTCATTACTTAGGCCATGTCATATCTAAGGAAGGGGTGGCAGTAGACCTTGACAAGATCAGATCCATTATGGAATGGCCTACCCTGAAATATGTATCCGATATTAGGTCCTTCATGGGCTTAGCAGGATACTATAGAAGGTTCATAAAAGTGCTTTCCAAGATTGGTTGTCCAATCACTGCCCTTCAGGAAAGGGGATTAAATTCATTTGGACGTCAAAATGCGAAGAAATATTTTAGGAGTTGAAACACCTCCTGACACATGCACCCATGCTAAATATTGTAGACCCAGATAATGATTTCCTCGTATGTACAGATGCCTGCAAGGAAGGACTCGGAGGATTCCTTATGCAAGAAGGACATGGAATTTGCTACGCGTACCAGAAATTAAATGAACATGAGATCAATTATGTGACCCATGACCTAGAGTTGGCTGCCATAATACATGCTTTAAAAATGTGGAGGCACTAGCTCCTGGGAAGAAGATTTGTGCTTATGACATACCATTGTGGGTTGAGGCACCTATTTGATCAACTAAAACTCAACTCCATGCAAGCTAGGTGGATGGCTCTCCAAAGTGAATTTGATTTCAAAATAAAACACATAAAAGGAAAGGAAAATAGGGTAGCCAATGACCTCAGCAGAAATATAAAAATGATTCATCTGCCAGCAATGAGCACCTGTGAAACGGATGTCAGGGAAAGAGTTAGAAATGCACAAGAGACAAATGCATTCTTCAAGACTGTGACCTCATACCTAATACAAGAACCTATAGGACTAAAGTGCGAAGGCTACCAAATGATCGAGGGAGGATTGTTGACCTACAGATAGAGATTGTATATTCCAAACTGTGACGACTTGAAGAGGTTCATAATTGATGAACTGCATAAGAGACCATATACTGATCACCCAGAATATCATAAGATGATCACGGCCACTAGGAAACAATTCTATTGGCTTGGGTTGAAGAGCGGCATAGTTAACTATCTAGCTAAATGACTAGAATGCCAGCAAGTCAAGGCAGAGCACCAACACCCAACAGGATTATTACAACCCATACCAATCCCATAATGGAAATGGGAAACCATCTCCATGGATTTCATCACCAGATTACCAAAGTCGACCAAGAAAAATGATGCCATCATGGTCGTGGTGGAAAAACTAAGTAAGTTTGCTTATTTCATCCCTGTCAAGTCAAATTGAAAGGCAATAGATATTGCCAACGTCTACATGAAGGAGATATTCAGACTGCATGGCATCCCCAAGGAAATTGTATCTAACAGAGATACCAAATTTACTTCAAACTTTTGGAAATCCCTAATGGTCGGTTTTGAGACTAAATTGTTGTTTAGCACAGCCTACCACCTTCAAACTGATGGACAGACAGAAAGAGTGAACCAAATAGTAGAATACATGCTAAGGATGCATGTAATGCATCAACCTAAGAAGTGGGAAGACTACCTACCATTGGTATAGTTATCCTACAACAATGGTTATCAGGAATCCTTTAGGATGAGCCCTTTTGAAGTCCTCTATGGTAGACAGTGCAAGATTCCAGTCAGTTGGAGTAACACAATGGACATAATTACAATCAGACCCAACATGTTGAAATAAATGGAACAACAAGTGGTTCAGATAAGACAAAATCTGAATATTTCTCAGGATAGACATAAAAGTTACTCCGACAGAAAGAGAATTCCCAGAGAGTTTAAGACCGGAGACCATGTCTATCTCTGACTCAGACCCCGGAAGAGTTCCCTGACAATGAGAACTTGTGCCAAATTATCACCTCAATATTGTGGACCCTTTGAAGTCTTAGATAGAGTGGGACCCCTAGCCTATAGGCTAGCACTTCCTCCCACTGTAAAGGCACATAATGTTTTCCATGTTTCATTATTGAAGAAATATGTACATGATACTAAACATATAATTGACTGGTCTATGATCCAGGTGGAACCAAAGGGAGAATTCCTGCTAGAACCCCAATGCATACTAGATAGGAAAGAAACCTCACTTAGGAAAAAGCATTGCACAGGTCAAGGTGCAGTGGAAACACATTGGCCCAGATGAGGCTACGTGGGAAATGGAAGACTCCATGAGAGAGGCATATCCAATTTTGTTTACTTCTGTACATACATATTGTGTTGACAAATAGAACATCAAGGATGAAGTTCCTTTAAGGGAGAGGGAATTGTAACACCTTGTTTCCCCCAGTCTGTAAATATAACTATATTGGTCGGGGAACTATGGAAAACTCAAAGGTGTGAATGTTTGTTTTGATGGACCTTTGAGTAAAAGGTCGACGAATGTAAATTATGTTATTTTAATAGAAAACGAATATGTATTTGTATGATTGTTGTGAAGGGGATGTGCTAAGAGAGAGACCACGATTTCTAATGAAAAGGTGGTGGAGGGTACCTGGAATGGTTTCGTTAACCTCCACCGAACCAGTACCATACTGGATTTAAACGTGCTCAATATCATAACAACCCTCTAACCAGAAATGAATTCCCATCAGGATGGTAGGTGGGAAGGCCTCCTCAAGAGTTAATGAGGGGATGGGGGCATACCGCCCACCTGTAAGGCTTCTGAACCTGACCACGGATGGGGGAATTCGAGCCCCATGCAATCTTGCTGAGGAAGGAAAGAAAGGGAGTGTGGTGTGGGCAGAGGGAGGGCTTGCGAAGAGTGTAGAGACAGGAGCATATCTCTCAGGTCCGAAGAATAATTGAAAGTGAACAAGCGAGTTTTGATCACGGGGATAGGGAGACAGAGACAAGCGAAGGAGAGTAACATTCGTCCTTACCTATTCTTGTATGGGGATAAGGAGAGTAACCTTCATCCATAACTTTCGTTGAGCTGGAAGTAAGAGATTGAATCTCAGCGAATCGTGGCCTAAGCTCGGGGGTGGACAGTGATAAATCCATTGGGAGTGACTGAGCCTATGGTTGGGTGGAAACGAGCACCCCTCTCAGCACTCACATCACGCCTTATGGTTATGATAAGTGTTTTTATGCCTTGAGCTTTAAATTGGAAATAATGGATGTATGCTTGTTTTTATATGCCTATAAATGATTTATGCATTAAATGATTAAATTAAGAGTATGTGTTCGTTCCTTGAGAACTTTTACATTTGCTTGATTTTCCTAGGCTCTAGTTTAATTCCTCAAAATCACTTTCCCAGGGAATTTCATCACTGTCCTAGAGTCGAGTGAGTACTTCCCTGATTGTGGAGGTTGAATTATGCAATCATTGTGAGGGCGGAGTCTATTAAGTTCAGGAGAGGTAGTGCAAATAGGCACGAGATCTTTGCGAGGCAAGCAGAGACTAAGAACCACCTAAGTTCTATACTAGATGAAGGAACACAAGAGTCGTGCAGAAGACCCTTCTAGGGGTTACATCCAAGAGAAAGAGCGCAACACTCTTAATCCTTCTTAACTGACGAAAATCAGGAAGGATAGTGAGACTTAGGTATTGAAGGGGAATTCCCTTTAGATTGGAAGACGAACGGATGAGATCTGTTCAGGAGGATCCAAGGTCTGTAATGATCATCGGATTTGAAGAAGGAGAGAAGGCTTTAATCCCTCGACTACTTCAGTCTTCGCAAGTTCGCACATCAGAAGAATCGTATGTTGGCGCAACTAAACTTCTGAAACTAGAAGTTGCGATCCGATCTGGACTGTTAGATCGAGGAAGGTCATGGATCATCGATCCAACGCAAATGAATTAAGGCAAGGAGTACGTGGGAATTTGAAATCCCCTAAGGATCCAACTGTAGAGGAGGAGACTTGGACCGTCGAAATCCACGCCTAGACAACAAGAAGTGAGCATAGGAGGAAAATGGATCTGAGCCGTCAGATCTGAAGCGCGTGGGCCAACAGTCGTTGGATCCATAGGAATGAATGAGACAAGTTTCGAAACCATCGGGACCATCCATCGGAAGGGACATGTGGCGAGAGCTCAGCATTTTGCTGACTCACAGAGCAAGAAGGTCAAAGAACATAACCGTTCGAACTCATGATGTGAAAAATCACAATTTGATCATGGTCGTCCATCAAGGAGGACGCATGGCGAGGGATGAGCATTTTGCTGACTTGTAGGAGGGAAAAGTCAAAGAGGGAAGTCGTGAGAACTCGCGATACACAAAATTCTAGTGCGCTTTAGAGTTAGGCCCTGGGTCATAGTGAATGGTCACATGGATGGAGGCCAAAGGGGGAGCTAAGGAACGTTATCCCTTTTCGAAGCTCGGGAGTTGGAGGAGTTGGGGCGCCTTGCATAGAAAGTCCCGAAGTCACGAAATGTGACACGTTGTTTATGTTAGGTCTGTGATCATGGGAATGGCTACGTGAGCGGAGGGAGCTAACGGTCGTTAAGCCCTTTCGGAGCTCAAAAGTTGGGGAGCCAGGGGTGGCACATGCATCAAAGTCACAACATGTGAAGTCTCGAAGAAATTTTTGTGTAGGCGTGTGGTCACATCCCGTGGTCTCATGGAGGTGAAGCTCACCCTTGGTGCTTAGTCACATAGGCAGAATGTCATAAAAAGGACTTGTGGATTGGTTTAAATAGAGGTTCCAATTGGGAATCAAAGAGATGCTCCAGCTCAAAAGAATCGAGAACAATCCTCGACCAGGAGGTCGGACTAATTCTTTGACCTTCCAAAACTAGGAACCATGAATGGAGTTTTTGTCCTTTAAGAAAATTGAAAAAAAAGTATGCCCCATCGTGGGTGTGTTACAAATTGCTATCAGAGCATGGTTACAACACTTGACCTGCTTGGGCTCATGCACGAGTCACTTAAAAACTCTATTTGGAGTACTTTTAAAAGAATGATACTCTACCTTACCTCTTTCTTAAAAATTCTGATTTAAAAATGTTATTTAAGAAAATAATGAAATTTTGTACTATGTGTATGCATTTAAAACATTGAGCCATGTATTGTCTATAAACTAATAGATTGTTAGCTAACAATAAGTGTTTTTTACAACACTCGAGGAGTCATTGAATCATGGGAAAGCTCCAAGATTAAAGGATGATCATGTGTCATGAAGTGGGGGATGGATCCCATAATAGAGATGAAGTATCTAACGAAAGGAGGGCGGTGGAAACCCCTCCAGATCTGGCTGAAACTGTAAGGAGCCTCAGGGCCAAGTTATAGAGTTTCAAGGCTAACAACGAGAGATTGATAAAGGAGCAAGAGAAACAAACAGAAATTAATCCAGTCTTGCTACAGAGCTTATCTGACATACAAAAGAAAATGCAGCACCAACCCGCAACCAGTCATGCAGACCGACGACACAAGAAGAGAAGTCGGAGTCCACCTGAGACCCGAAAAACATGACTCCATAAGTGACCCCAATGGGAGAAGTACCGCGAAGAAGGTCCAACCTGGAGACAGGGGACGCTCATTGGGAGAGTCTTCTGGAAAGGAAGCTGAAAACTATGAAGGATCTTCTAGTAGTAGGGCCAACTCGCATTCTCACAGGAAAGGAAAGAAGTGGAAGTGCTCCAAAACCCACGGTCCTAAAGAGTTCAAGAAAGCCAAACCACCCTCTTTTGAAAAATATATTAAGAAGGGAGAAGAGGTGGAATCTTGGTTGCTTGGTTTAAAGAAGTATTTCAAATTCCATGACTACTCTGAAAACTTGAAGACTCGAATATCCATCTTCAACCTGAATGGAAAGGCTTCCATATGGTGGGAAGACCTTAGGAATGTGAAAGGAGTCCATGAGAAGGACTTGTCATGGAAACAGTTCGAGAAATACTTCAAGAAGCAGTATCTGTCAAAAAAATACATGGATGGGAAAACTAAGGAATTATATGAGCTATGGTTGGGGCAGCTCGCCATAGATGAATTTGTCAATAAATTCCTTGAACTACTGAGGTATATACCCTACATAAAAAATGAAAAAGAAAAAATGCAGCGGTTCATTAGTGGGTTACCTCAGACCTATCGGGATAGGATTGAGTTTGACGAACCAAAGAACTTATAAGAAGCTATCCGGAAGGGGAGGTATTGTTATGATAAGTTTGAGAGTAAGAAAAGACCCCACGAGGACTGGAAGAAGAAGAGTAGTTCGGGATTTTAGAAGAAAAGGTTTAAATCCTGAAGATTTAAGAACTATGTAAAATATTCTAGAGGGAGTCTTCCTGCTAGAAGTGTATATCAGCAAAATTTCCCCTCTCAAAGTGGAAATAAACCTTTTCAGACAGTCCCAACAAAGACCGATAACCTACAGAAGGAACCCTTAAAATGTTGGGGTTGTGGAGAAAATCATAGATTGAGGGACTGCCCACATAGACAACAAAACAGTAAGGGGATCTACAATATCCAAGAAGCTACCACCTTCAATGATGTGGCAAGGATCATGCCACAAATCTATGCAGCCCTAGACAATAATCAAGTCGACCACCAAGCTTCAGTAGTGGAACTGGAAGGTATGATCACCAACCATCCAATTTCTATTTTAATTGACCTGGGTTCTAATTTGAGTTATGTGGCCCCTCGAACTGTCGATAAGTGTAAATTGCAACCAATTAGACATGTTAAACCATGGTTGGTACAACTAGCCATTGGGACCAAAAGAAAGGTGGCAGAGGCCATACCGGCCTGCCATTTCATCATGGGTGGATTGCCCACCTAAGCGACCCTAAACATACTTCCCCTGGGATCTTATGACCTGTTGATTGGTATGGATTGGTTGGCTACTTATAAAACTAAATTGGATTGTTATCATAAAATTTTAGAATGGGTAAACGAAGAAGGGAGAAAGATGAACCTCCAAGGGATTCAGAATCATGTCTCAGTGAGACAAATATCAGCCCTTCAAATGAAGAAGTATTACAGAAAAGGGTGTTCCTTATATGCAATACAGGTGTTGGAATCCGTTAAGGATGACAAACCAAGCCTAGAGTACCACCCCATATTAAGATAATACAAGGACGTATTCCCATAACAAGTACCAGGTCTACTTCTGAGAAGGGATATTGGCTTCTCGATAGAACTTACACCGGGAGCGGTACCAGCATCTAGAACTCCATACAGAATGAGCAAGCCAGAGCTTGTTGAGCTCAAGATACAGCTAAAGGAGATGATGGAAAAAGGCTACATCTGACCCAGTGTATCTCCGTGGGGAGCGCCCATCCTATTTGTGAAAAAGAAAGATGACACACTCCGACTATGCATAGATTACAGGCAACTCAATAAGGAAACCATAAAGAAAAGGTACCCCCTTACCGAGAATCAATGACTTGTTCGAACAATTGGGAGATGCATCCATCTTCTCGAAGATCGACCTAAGATATGGCTACCATCAAGTCTGGATTAAGGATGAAGACATCCACAAAATAGCCTTCAGGACGAGGTATGGTCACTACGAATTTGTGGTGGTGTCGTTTGGGTTAACCAATGCCCCGACCACCTTTATGTGCTTGATGAA
>JASDQU010437402.1:29235-55837 GCA_032191745.1 Picea mariana | reverse complement strand
TGTATCAGTTTGGTTTAGCTTTGAATGTGAATGTTTATTTCCATTGTTCAGCTCACAGATTGATTTCAGTTTCTTGCATGTCTCTCAAGCCCTACTTCGTACTGGTTTGGTTACATGGTTTCTTCATTCACCTTTGATGTTTAAATGCTGATAAATCAATTCTTGAGGGCACTGTCTCATATGTTTACATGTTGAATGTCTGAATGTTGTACTCTGATTCAGTCATCCCATTGATCCATTTTGATAAAAAAAACACCAAAAACATTGATTTCTTAAGTTACCAAGCACCTCTGGTCTGCAACCACGGAGGGTTCCTTGGAGAGCTAACAAGTTCAATACTAATAACAAGCATATAGTGGAACTACAATGGGATTGGAAAGTGCATATTTCTTTCAAAGGAGACAACAAGAAGGAGAAGGAAGGAATAGATAGGAATAGCTTCTTCGCTTCGCTCGGGGAGGGAACTAGCTTATTCTCTTTCTTTTGATTTGAATGGATACTACCCTCTGGGAAAGTATTCTCACTCTATAGCTTATGAACTACAACGGTTAGGGAACACGAAGTCAATCGAACCCCCCAGGGATAGTTGTTGGGGGTGAGTGTAGACCTGTAGTTGTGACCGAGCTTCCCTTTAGAATGTGATATGGAAGTGCTTCGCTCTAGCTCAGGAAGGGAACTATTGATTTGAAAGTAGGGGGATTATTCATAGCTTCTTCTTTCTTTTGATTTGAATGGAGACAACCCTACTATTAAGGCTTTCACAAGGCCATAGGGCATGGGACTAAAGAAATACCTTAGGGAAAGTGTCCATATATTATTAGTGGGAAAAAATAAATAAATAGTTGGTAGAATCTCATATATAATAGGCATGAGATTAAATTGATTAGTTAGGGGAAGAAAGAGAAGCTTATCCCCTTCGCTATCTATGTTGAGTCTGTGCCCTTAGTGTCAATCCTTTTAGTTGCATATAATAACCATCGGTCCTGGGATCGTGCCTAGAAAGAAACAGCCTTGTTGGATTACTATCTTATGATATCTTATATGCTTGGGTTGGCACTTACAGCTTTGGTATTTACCTGCCTACACCTAGATGTTCTTTTTGATGCTACCAACAACCTTTCGTCTAACCCTTTATATACTTGCTTAATTACCTGAATTTAGTGATTGATTGGACGGGCTTGGAAATAGCATCACCACTTCCAGGATTCATACTGAATGGGCACTTTATATACATGCTTCTTTAAAGTGATATATAAGGTACCAATATCGAAATAATCCTCTTGAGACACTTATTTTTTATATTATTGATTTACTTTTAGATTTCAATTTTTGGGGGTATTATTGGGTGCGGACGACATTGAATGAAAGTGCCAACAAGGTTGAGGTCTAATGCATCCTCTCTATATCTTTACAGGTCCAACTATGCTTACAGAACCCTTCTCCTTCTGCCAGACCCTAGCCCTTTTGTTGTTTAGCCTTATTCCTTAAGCACCTTCTTCTTATTGGAATTTGAATCATGTTTACTCTTTTTTGATGGATTATTCCCCCTCCCTTTGAGTATATGTAGTAACCATGTGTTCTGTCTCGATCGGTAAGGATTAGGTAGGAACGATTGTTCCATATTATATGTAAGTAAAAGGGGAATGGTAATTGTAGGAAGCCTTCCTTTGTTCTGTATCGATCAACTGACAATGCTCACTCACTCAAGTTGTCAGTCAATCATCCATTGTATCACCCCTCTCCTCTCCTATGTGGGTAATCAATTATTCACAATGTTGGCTAAACGTTCTACCTTTTGGGTTTTCTGACAGGAATTGGTCGAAATCTGATGATGTAAATTTGGACCAAATCTCTATTTTTTGTCGTTTAAATTGCCTTTCTGAATGAATAAATGGATTCATCATGTTTGAAAACCCCTGGGACACTCAGATTATACAAACTTAGCCACACAAATCTGCAGATCCAACCATTCATCATCGGATTCAGACAAAATCAAACGGAAAAAGTGGCTAGAAAACCCCCAAAAGGTAGAATGTTTAGACTACTCTAGAAATAGAGTAGTCTAAACATTTGATTTTGTCCGAAATCCAGTGATGAATGGTTGGATCTGCAAATTCTATTGGACCACCCTTATGTCAAATCAATCAGTCTCAATGTAAATGCTCGTAAGTAACAAACAAGTCATCCATCTCGAGTATCCCAGGCGAGTATCCCAACGATTAGTCCCCCTCCCTATGGATTAGGCTCATGTGACATGTAGCCCCCCATTAAGTAGCTTCTATGGTATTAGTGATTAGACCCCCTTCCCATTCGATTAGGCCCATTTGATTATCCCAAAGTGTAGTAGCCAAGCAGTCACGATGGAGTAACCAAGCCCAACCGAGTGTCCTAGTCCGAGTAGAGTATCCTAGCACACCAAGATCTGTCATAGAAGCTCATATCCATTCTTTGAAAAAGAGAAATATTTCAATCCATGTGCAAAGCCTTAGTACCAGACCTACTACTACAACCTATATGAGGTCGCATAGAGAAGAGAAACCTTTCCAATGTTAGGGGTGAAAAAAAGATATCTAAAATGTGTCCATTCCTTATAAAACAAGGTTGCATGGCAGCGTAGTCCCTGCCAGGTTGGAATGGGAATAAATGCACTGCTACGGCGGGACCGAGTATGGACACATGGGAAGCAAGTTGTAGTATATGTGGTATCCATGCAAAGGATGACTTTGTGATATTTGGCTTGTGGATGACCCCTCATGTTAATATGCGAACAAAGAAGTTTTTTCCTGGGGTGTTAAAATTCAAATACAATAGAATAGGCATAAAAGTAAAATACATTAAAGTAAAATTAAATGAGATGGTTCCAAGATATTTCAAAGTATTTGAAGATGAGTAGGCATGAAAATGTTGCAGATAAAAACACTAAAAATAACTTCGAAGTATGTGTGTATCATATACATTTTTTTTTATAGTACAGGAAATATAGTACAAAGGTTCCTGGACACAAAAAATTTAGCATTCCCGAATTAGTTTTCTTTGAAATTTATCAAAAAACTATTCCTAGAATCTGTTCCATATTTCTGTTTCACGCAATAGAATATTTTCCATTTTCTTTGAAATTTATCAAAGTTTCATATTTTTGATAGAATTCTTGGACACAAAAAATTTAGCATTCCTGAATAAGTTTTCTTGGGAATTTATCAAAAATTAACAATGTATGTTACATATTTCTGGAATCTGTTCCATATTTCTGGAAATTTAAATGCGTTTGTCATATAGACTGGGATTGGGGCTCCCACAGACCATAAAAATAAATAACAGTGGATATTCACGCAATAGAATATTTTCCATTTTCTATGAAATTTATCAAAGTTTCATATTTCTGATAGAATTCCTGGACACAAAAAATTTAGCATTCTCGAATTAGTTTTCTTTGAAATTTATCAAAAATTAATAATGTATGTTACATATTTCTGGAATCTATTCCATATTTCTGGAAACTTAAATGTGTTTGTCATATAGACTTGGATTGGGGCTCCTGCAGACCATAAAAATAAATAAGTACAAGAATTAGGAATATAGAAAGAAGAAGTGCGTGATAGTAGAGAGGAAGACCTGAAAAGAAGAGATTGGAAGTTATGAGTGTTTGGTTAGATTTTTCTACTTAAAGAGGTATAATAATTGGACTGATAAAGAAAACAAGATGACATCAATATAGACTTACTATGAAGATGATGCATTTTTGTTGTTGTCATCGATGGTCACTGGAATCGTGTCAATCGGTTGTTGCCCTTCCTCAATGAGGTTGTCCATTCTCTGTTGCAACCATTCTTCAATGTAGCTTCTAATGGGGGGCATGTTGATTTCATCCTAGATTTCTATGTTGAAAAGGTCGTTTTCTAATTTCCTTAGATCCATTGAAATACCATGCAGACTCTTTTCAATTTCTTCATTGTGTGTCAAATAGTCCAGTACCCAGCTCTTGATCTCATCTACACAATATTCAAGGATGTCGTAAAACTTTTCGAAAGACAACCCCTTTAAAATATCAAGTTGTTCGTCAAAGGATTCTTTGATCATTGCCAAGGATTTGAGAATTAAGTTTGGGTCTTGAACCTCGTTGGTACTTCCGGATAAGTCTATTTGGATCAGGTTTGTGAATAATTGTTCCTTTTCTAATATGGCTTGTTTACATGATTCGACAATGAGCTCCAGGTTCTTAACTTTCTTTTGCCAGCATGCTTTTCATGTTTTGGTTCGCTTTGGGTAGGGGAGATTATCTTGTCTTTTTTTCAGATCTGAGGTGTTGATGGAATGGTTGGAAAAAGGGGTCAGCACCTGGTCACAGAAACGTTGATCATTTTTTAAATTCGCCTGCAAATGTTCGTGCAAATGATTTTCCCTCTTTCGGAAGGAAGCTATATTTTGTGATGTTTCTCAGGTTTCAGTAACTAGATGGATTATTTTCTTGATGTTATTCTCTACAAGGGATCTAGACGATGCAAGGAGCATGGAGGATACTTATATCTTGGCTATAGTGGTAGCAGGCACATTTTTTTCCAAAGGGCTGGAAAACTCTTGGGTAGCAATGAAAGCCTCCTCAAATTCCTTAGCGCGGTCTTTCAGTCTAGCATTCTTGCTTCAATTCCTCCAATGGAATCATCAAGAGCATCACTGGTTACGTGGTGAAATAGGGAGATTTGGGATAGCCACATTTTCCTGAAGTTAATCTCTGTGCGAGATTTTCCTTTCCTGTTTGTTACATCTCTCTTTTCAATGACCATATTTTTAGATTGGTTGTCAAAAACAGTGCTCTGGAATACGAAGGATTCATCTTCGTAAAAAATGTTTATCTCAGTTATTTCCATTGCGGACGGACCAACTTTGTGCATGTTATCAGTTCCACTTTCAAGTTGCATCTGTTCACTTTCAATTTTAGGTTCGTTCACCTGCCCTACATTGTGTTTTCTCTTCTTCGTCAGTGGAACATTGTGAGAACTATCAATTTTTATGCGAGGAGGGTTCTTATCTCCTCCTCCGTTTGAAGATTTATCAATTGTTTTCTTACTGGGGTGGGTCATTGAAGTGATGCTCTGTGATGTCATGCTCTTGGGAGTGTTGGCGGGGGACTGGGCACTCTTCTCACTGGATAATTTTCCCTATTGTCTGTACAATTCAGTGGCTCTTTGCAATGTCTCTACATCGTAATCACTAGAAGTAGGATTGTTGTCGTCACTGTCCCTATCTTCGGTCAGGCATCTATGGATAAAAGAGTTGCTAATCCAACTGCTAGTAAATGTTCTCGAAAAATCCCATTAGGTTTGAACCCTTTTATCCTTTCAGCATATGTTAGGTTCAAGTTCTTGAAATGGCATGCAAATTCGTCAATCTTGTTGACGTTTCTGCACACAGAATCCCTAATTTTCAAGGGCAAAGGAATGAACTATTTTTTTTCTTGTCATGGAAAAAATGGAACCAGTGGTTGTATTGCCTTACTATTTCTGCAACAATCATCTTGTTCGTGATGTGGCATGGAAGGAAAGGAGGATTTTCCTTGGAGCCAAAGACCATCAGTACAATGTGATTTTCCTTTTGTTCAAGTGTGCCCTTCCTGTTCAAAAACTTGGTTGCCTGGCCAGACATTCATGGAGCATCCTTCCCTAACAATAAATCTTTGAAAACTAAGACAAAGTCATTAAAAACTTCATAACAACAATGGGAGGCCTTGTGCCTCCACAGGGCCTGCTACCAGAATGTTACTAGGTCGAATCCACGGTTTATTTTCTTGGAAAGAGACAGTTTTGGAAACGGATAGCAATGCACTATTGCGAAAATCAAGTAGGATGACATGTAAAATTTATTTGATTCTTTGAATCATGACAACTAGGAATAGATTTCAATGGAAATTAGCTTCCCCCAATCAAAAATGAATTGTTTGTTGACTGTGAAGTACAAAATATAAATAGTTATATGGGAAATGCTTGTAGTGGATGCATGTCCCGTTATTCTTGTAAACAGCCAAAGAAATTTCCCAGAATCGATTTCTAAAGCAACTTACCTGCAACTTTGTGATATCTTCAAAAAAAATTGTCAGGTCTTCGAGGAACTCGACTAAGATGTCCAAACCATTATCATGTTTTTCTAGGAACTGCTTGCAGTCTTTCCCTTTGAAGGTCAATGTTGGCTTGGGCAATTTTAACATCTTGCGGAAGACCTGAGGTGACAAAGAAACAAGAGAATGGTCGTGCAGTGGAATAATTCTTTGGCTTGGAATATATTTTTCAGCGCACCAAGAGACCACCTCCTTACAGTCAAAAACCTCAGGGATGTAGCCTGCATGAGCGATTCGAGAGGTCCAAATCACTTCGTTCTGGGCAAAACGGGATGAATAGTAAAAGTATGCCCTGGACCACTAGAAGTTTTGGTCCTGATGTCCGAAGATATTTACTGTATCTCCACAAAAATGTTGTTGACCTGTTGCCATAAGTTTACAAGAACGTTTGTTTGCTCCAGACGATGAATGAAATGAAAAGTTGGAAGGGATAATATAACGTTTTGCAAATATTGGTCCAAATACGTGTGAATGGCAGATCTCCTCGAGACTTTCACTCATTAATGACAATTTCGATGGTTGTTGCATGATGCATTGTTAACATTAAATACTAGTAATTGCACACATAGAAGTGCGAACATGGCGGATACGAAAATGAGCGATTAAGCATTGTATATTTCTTGAACAGGCCAATGCGACGACCTGTGTTTGAGATGAAAAATCGGAAGGGACAATATAACTCTCCACAAATCTTGGTTTAATTCTTATTAATGGGAGATCTCCTCGAGTGTTTCACTCATTAATGACAATGTTGGTGGTTCCTGCATGGTGAGTTGTTAGCATGAAAGGTTTCTAAGTGCATATTAATAAAGAAGTACAGAGGTCGCGGAGACAGGAAAGAGCAGTTAAGAAGTGTCTAATTATGGAAAGCGGTCGGTGGGATTCAAAATAGGGTTACAACGTACAACTGTTCAAGGTGAGGACGCGAGGGTCAAATTGGATGTCTTGAAATTTTTTGAGTACAATACGCGTAACACCGAAGATGGTACGATAGGACAGTCCAGAGGGAAATTTTTATATCGTGGAAGTCCAGGTAATGTTTGCAAGGCACGGAACAATGAAGGTGCAAAAGTGAGGCCACCTATCCGGGAACCTGCAATCGAAAAAAGTGGCTTAAGTATGGAATTTGAGGATTCTACGGTGGAATTGTAGATCATGGAAGTTTTGAGTGCAAGAAGTATATCACGAAACAACAAGCAACAAAGTTTGAAAGTGCCAACCCAACAACTGCGGCCATAAAATTGGCTAAGTATGGAAAGGAACAGCGGTCGGTCGGAGTCGTCATGTGAGGATATAGATTGAGATGAAGATATGTCAGCCCGCCAACACTGAAACCCACGATCATAGAAAGGCGACTAAGGGGAAAAGGGATAAGGAGTCATTGGTGGAATTGTAGATCATGAAAATTTTGAGTGCAAGATGTATATCATGGAACAAGAAGCAGCAGAGTTCGAAAGCACCAACCTGAAACAGTGACCAAGAATTGGAGATTTCATGAAACCGTCAACAGGAGGATCCAAAATAGGGTGACAAGGTCTCCCCAAAAGAGGTGAGGCCCCGATGGTCAAATTGTATCGCTCAAAACATTTGAATGTATAATCTATAACACGAAAGAGGGGATGATGTCAAAATCCGGTAGTCAATTTGTATATTGTAGAGAGCCGGAGGGAAACTGTTCTATACCAGTGTGTTCAGTTGTCACTAGTAAGAGGATAAATAATGTATATTAGGAAGGACAGGAAGTTAGTGGGGATGGAAGGCAGCAACAGTAAGGGGATCTACAATATCCAAGAAGCTACCACCATCAATGATGTGGCTAGGAGCATGCCATGAATTATGTATCCCTGAACAATAATCAAGCCGACCACCAAGCTTCAGTAGTGGAACTGGAAGGTATGATCACCAACCATCCAATTTCTATTTTAACTGACCTAGGTTCTAATTCGAGTTATGTGGCCCCTCAGATTGTCGATAAGTGTAAACTGCAACCAATTAGACATGTTAAACCATGGTTGGTACAACTAGCCACTAGGACCAAAAGAAAGGTGGCAGAGGACATACCAGCCTGCCAATTCATCATGGGTGGATTGCCCACTCGAGCAACCCTTAACATACTTCCCTTGGGATCTTATGACCTGTTTATTGGTATGGATTGGTTGGCTTCTTATAAAACTAAAGTGGATTGTTATCATAAAACTTTAGAATGTGTAAACGAAGAAGGGAGAAAGATGACCCTCCAAGGGATTCAGAAGCCTGTCTCAGTGAGACAAATATCAACCCTTCAAATGAAGAAGTATTGCATAAAAGGGTGTTCCTTATATGCAATACAGGTGTTGGAATCTGTTAAGGATGACAAACCCTAGAGGACCACCCTATATTAAGAGAATCCAAGCACATATTCCAAGAAGAAGTACCAAGTCTACCTTTGAGAAGGGATATTGACTTATCGATAGAACTTACACCGGGAGTAGTACCAGCATCTAGAACGTCATACAGAATTAGCACACCAGAGCTTATTGAGCTCAAGCTACAACTAAAGGAGATGATGGACAAAGGCTACATCCGACACAGTGTATCTCTGTGGGGAGTGCCCATCCTATTTGTGAAAAAGAAAGATGGCACACTCCGACTATTCATATATTACAAAAAACTCAATAAGGAAACCATAAAGAACAAGTACCCCTTACCGAGAATCGATGACCTGTTCGACCAATTGGGAGATGCATCCATATTCTTGAAGATCAAACTAAGATCTAGCTACCATCTAGTCCNTTAAGGATGAAGACATCCACAAAACAGCCTTAAGGATGAGGCATGGTCACTACGAATTTGTGGTGGTGTCGTTTGGGTTAACCAATGCCCCTTCCACCTTTATGTGCTTGATGAATAATGTACTCAGCAAATTTCTAGACAAATTTGTATTGGTTTTCATTGATGATATCCTAATCTACTCCAAGAATAGGGAGGAGCACGAAGAACATATTAGACTCATACTTCAAGTACTAAGAGAGCATCGGCTCTACACTAAGTTTAGCAAGTGTGATTTCTTTCAAAAGCAAGTCCATTACTTAGGCCATGTCATATCTAAGGAAGGGGTGTCAGTAGACCTTGACAATATCAGATCCATTATGGAATGGCCTACCTGAAATATGTATCTGATATTAGGTCCTTCATGGGCTTAGCAGGATACTATAGAAGGTTCATAAAAGGGATTTCCAAGATTGGTTGTCCAATCACTGCCCTTCAGAAAAGGGGATTAAATTCATTTGGACGTCAAAATGCGAAGAAATATTTCAGGAGCTGAAACACCTCCTGACCCATGCACCCGTGCTAAATATTGTAGATCCGGATAATGATTTCCTTGTATGTACAAATGCCTGCAAGGAAGGACTCGGAGGAGTCCTTATGCAAGAAGGACGTGTAATTTGCTACGCGTACCGAAAATTAAATGAACATGAGATCAATTATGTGACCCATGACCTAGAGTTGGTTGCCATAGTACATGCTTTAAAAATGTGGAGGCACTAGCTCCTGGGAAGAAGATTTGTGCTTATGACATATCATTGTGGGTTGAGGCACCTATTTGATAAACTGAAATTCAACGCCAGGAAAGCTAGATGGATGGCTCTCCTAAGTGAATTTGATTTTGAAATAAAACACATAAAAATAAAAGAAAATAGGGTAGCCAATGACCTCAGCAGAAATATAAAAATGATTCATCTGCCAGCAATGAGCACCTGTGAAACGAATGTCAGGGAAAGAGTCAGAAATGCACAAGAGACAGATGCATTCTTCAAGACTGTGACCTCATACCTAATACAAGAACCTATAGGACTAAAGTGCAAAGGCTACCAAATGATCGAGGGAGGACTATTGACCTACAGATAGAGCTTGTATATTCCAAACTGTGACGACTTGAAGAGGTTCATAATGGATGAACTGCATAAGAGACCATATACTGGTCACCCAGAATATCATAAGATGATCATGGCCACTAGGAAACAATTCTATTGGCTTTGGTTGAAGAGCAACATAGTTAACTATCTAGCTAAATGCCTAGAATGCCAGCAATTCAAGGCAGAGCACCAACACCCAATAGGATTATTACAACCCATACCAATCCCAGAATGGAAATGGGAAACCATCTCCATGGATTTCATCACCAGATTACCAAAGTCGACCAAGAAAAATGATGCCATCATGGTCGTGGTGGAAAAACTGACTAAGTTTGCTCATTTCATCCCTGTCAAGTCAACTTGCAAGGCAATAGATATTGCCAACATCTACATGAAGGAGATATTCAGACCACATGGCATGCCCAAGGAAATTGTATCTAATAGAGATACCAAATTTACTTCAAACTTTTGGAAATCCCTAATGGTCGGTTTTAAGACTAAATTTTTGTTCAGCATAGCCTACCACCTTCAAACTGATGGACAGATAGAAAGAGTGAACCAAATAGTAGAAGACATGCTAAGGATGCATGTAATGCATCAACCTAAGAAGTAGGAAGACTACCTACCATTGGTATAGTTTACCTACAACAATGGTTATCAAGAATCCTTTAGGATGAGCCCTTTTGAAGTCCTCTATGGTAGACAGTGCAAGATTCCAATCAGCTGGAGTAACACAGTGGAAATAATTACAATCAGACCTAACATTTTGAAAGAAATGGAACAACAAGTGGTTCAGATAAGATAAAATCTGAAGATTTCTCAGGATAGACAGAAAAGTTACGCCGACAGAAAGAGAATTCCTAGAGAGTTTAAGACCGGAGACCATGTCTATCTCCAAGTCAGACCCTGGAAGAGTTCCCTGACAATGAGAGCCTATGCAAAATTAGCACCTCGATATTGTGGACCCTTTGAAGTCTTAGATAGAGTGGGACCCATAGCCTATAGGCTACCACTTCCTCCCACTGTAAAGGCACATAATGTTTTCCATGTTTCATTATTGAAGAAATATGTACATAATACTAAACATATAATTGACTGGTCTATGATCTAGGTGGAACCAGAGGGAGAATTCCTGCCAGAACCCCAATGCATACTAGACAGGAAAGAAACCTCACTCAGGAAAATGCATTGCATAGGTCAAGGTGCAGTGGAAACACTTTGGCCCAGATGAGGCTACGTGGGAAATGGAAGATTCCATGAGACAGGCATATCCAATTTTGTTTACTTCTGTACATACATATTGTGCTAACAAATAGAACATCAAGGACGAAGTTCCTTTAAGGGGGAGGGAATTGTAACACCTTGTTATCCCCAGTCTGTAAATATAACTATATTGGTCAGGGAACTATGGAAAACTCAAAGGTGTGAATGTTTGTTTTGATGGACCTTTGAGTAAAAGGTCGACGAATGTAAATTCTGTTATTTTAATAGAAAACGAATATGTATTGCATGACTGTTGTGAAGGGGATGTGCTAAGAGAGAGACCATGATTTCTAATGAAAAGGTGGTGGAGGGGACCTAGAATGGTTGCGTTAACCTCCACCGAACCAGTACCATACTGGATTTAAACGTGCTCAAGATCATAACAACCCTCTAACCAGAAATGAATTCCCATCAGGATGGTAGGTGGGAAGGCCTCCTCAAGAGTTAATGAGGGGATGGGGGCATACCGCCCACTTGTAAGGCTTCTGGACCTGACCACGGATGGGGGAATTCGAGCCCCACACAATCTTGTTGAGGAAGGAAATAAAGGGAGAGTGGTGTGGGCAAAGGGAGGGCCTATGAAGAGTGTAGAGACAGGAGCAGATCTCTCGGGTCCGAAGAAGAATTGAAAGTGAACAAGTGAGTTTTGATCATGGGGATAGGGAGATAGAGACAGGTGAAGGAGAGTAACATTTGTCCTTACCTATTCTTGTATGGGGATAAGGAGAGTAACCTTCATCCATAACTTCTGTTGAGTTGGAAGTAAGAGATTGAATCTCAGCGAATCGTGGCCTAAGCTCGGGGGTGGCCAGTGATAAATTCATTGGGAGTGACTGGGCCTATGTTTGGGTGGAAATGAGCACCCCTCTCAACACCCCTCTCAGCACTCACATCACGCCTTATGGTTATGATAAGTTTTTTTATGCCTTGAGCTTTAAATTGGAAATAATGGATGTATGCTTGTTTTTATATGCCTATAAATGGTTTTTGCATTAAATGATTAAATTAAGAGTATGCGTTCGTTCCTTGAGAACTTTTACATTTGCTTGATTTTCCTAGGCTTTAGTTTAATTCCTCAAAATCACTTTCCCAGGGAATTTCATCACTGTCCTAGAGTTGAGTGAGTACTTCCCTGATTACAGAGGTTGAATTATGCAATCACTGTGAGGGTGGAGTCTATTAAGTTCAGGAGAGGTAGTGCAAATAGGCACGGGATCTCTGCGAGGCAAGCAGAGACTAAGAACCACCTAAGTTCTAGACTAGATGAAGGAACACAAGAGCTGTGAAGAAGACCCTTCTAGGTGTTACGTCTAGGAGAAAGAGCGCAACGCTCTTAATCTTTCTTAACTGACGAAAATCAGGAAGGATAGTGAGACTCAGGTATTGAAGGGGAATTCCCTTTAGATTGGAAGACGAACGGATGAGATATGTTCGGGAGGATCCAAGGTCTGTAATGATCATCAGATTTGAAGAAGGAGAGTAGGCTTTAATGCCTCAACTACTTTAGTCTTCGCAAGTTCGCACATCAGAAGAATCGCACGTTGGTGCAACTAAACTTCTGAAACCAGAAGTTGCGATCCTATCTGGACCGTTAGGTCAAGGAAGGTCATGGACCGTCGATCCAACGTGAACGAATTAAGGCAAGGAGTACGTGGGAATTTGAAATCCCCTAAGGACCCAGCTATAGAGGAGGAGATCTGGACTGTCGAAATCCACGCCTAAACAACGAGAAGTGAGAACAGGAGGAAAACGGATCTGAGTCGTCATATCTGAAGCGCATGGGCCAACAGTCATTGGATCCATAGGAATAAATGAGACAAGTTTCGAAACCATCGGGACCGTCCATCGGAAGGGACATGTGGCGAGAGCTTAGCATTTTGCTGACTCGCAGAGAAAGAAGGTCAAAGAACATAACCGTTCGAACTCATGATGTGCAAAATCACAATTTGATCATGGTCATCCATCAAGGAGGACGCATGGTGAGGGATGAGCATTTCGCTAACTTGCAGGAGGGAAAAGTCAAAGAGGGAAGTCGTGAGAACTCGTGATACATAGAATTCTAGTGCGCTTTAGAGTTAGGCCCCGGGTCATAGTGAATGGTCACATGGACGGAGGCCAAAGGGGGAGCTAAGGAACGTTATCCCTTTTCGGAGCTCGCGAGTTGGAGGAGTTGGGGCGCCTTGCATCGAAAGTCCCGAAGTCATGAAATGTGACACGTCGTTTATGTTAGGCCTGTGGTCATGGGAATGGCTACGTGAGCGGAGGCAGCTAACGGTTGTTAATCCCTTTCAGAGCTCAAAAGTTGGGGAGCCAGGGGTGGCACATGCATCGAAGTCCCAACATGTGAATTCTCGAAGAACTTTTTGTGTAGGCGTGCGGTCACATCTCATGGTCGCATGGAGGTGAAGCTCGCCCTTGGTGCTTAGTCACATAGGCGAAATGTCATAAAAAGGACCTATGGATTGGTTTAAATAGAGGTTCCAACTGGGAATCGAAGAGATGCTCCATCTCAAAAGAGTTGAGAACGATCCTCGACCAGGAGGTCAGACTAATTCTTTGATCTTCAGAAATTAGGAACCATGAATGGAGTTTTTGTCCTTTAAGAAAATCGAAAAAAAATTATGCCCCGTCGTGGGTGTGTTACAAATTGGTATCAAAGCATGGTTACAACACTTGACCTGCTTGGGCTCACGCACGAGTCACTTAAAAACTCTATTCGGAGTACTTTTAAAAGAATGACACTCTACCTTACCTCTTTCTTAAAAAGTCTGATTTAAAAATGTTATTTAATAAAAGAATGAAATTTTGTATTGTGTGTATGCATTTAAAACATTGAGCCATGTATTGTCTATAAACTAATAGATTGTTAGCTAACAATAAGTGTTTTTTACAACACTCGAGGAATCAGTGAATCACAGGAAAGCTCCAAGATTAAAGGATGATGATGTGTCATGAAGTGGGGGATGGCTCCCACAATAGAGATGAAGAATCTAACGAAAGGAGGGCGATGGAAACCCCTCCAGATCTGGCTGAAACTGTAAGGAGCCTCAGGGCCAAGTTATAGAGTTTCAAGGCTGACAACTAGAGATTGATAAAGGAGCAAGAGAAACAAACATAAATTAATCTAGTCTTGCTACAGAGCTTATCTGACATACAAAGGCAAATGCAGCACGAACCCGCAACCAGTCATGCAGACCGAAAACACAAGAAGAGAAGTCGGAGTCCACCTGAGACCCGAAAAACATGACTCCATAAGTGACCCCACTAGGAGAAGTACCGCGAAGAAGGTCCAACCTGGAGGCAGGGGACGCTCATTGGGAGAGTCCTCTGGAAAGGAAGCTGACAACCACAGAGGATCTTCTAGTAGTAGGGCCAACTCGCATTCTCATAGGAAAGGAAAGAAGTGGAAGTGCTCCAAAACCCATGGTCCTAAAGAGTTCAAGAAAGCCAAACCACCCTCTTTTGATAAAGATATTAAGAAGGGAGAAGAGGCGGAATCTTAGCTGCTTGGTTTAAAGAAGTATTTCAGATTCCATGACTACTCTGAAAACTTGAAGACTCGAATATCCATCTTCAACCTAAATGGAAAGGCTTCCATATGGTGGGAAGACCTTAGGAATGTGAAAGGAGTCCATGAGAAGGACTTGTCATGGAAACAGTTCGAGAAATACTTCAAGAAGCAGTATCTGTCAGAAAAATACATGGATGGGAAAACTAAGGAATTATATGAGCTCTGATTGGGGCAGCTCGCCATAGATGAATTTTTCAATAAATTCCTTGAACTACTGAGGTATATACCCTACATAAAAGATGAAAAAGAAAAAATGCAACAGTTCATTAGTGGGTTACCTCAGACCTACCGGGATATGATTGAGTTTGACGAACCAAAGAACTTATAAGAAGCTATCCGGAAGGGGAGGTATTGTTATGATAATTTTGAAAGTAAGAAAAGACCCCACGAGGACTGAAAGAAGAAGAGTAATTCGAGATTTCAAAAGAAAAGGTTTAAATCCTCAAGATTTAAGAACTATGTAAAATATTCTAGAGGGAGTCTTCCTGCTAGAAGTGTATATCAGCAAAATTTCCCCTCTCAAAGTGGAAATAAACCTTTTCAGACAGTCCCAACAAAGACCGATAACCTACAGAAGGAACCCTTAAAATGTTGGGGTTGTGGAGAAAATCATAGATTGGGGGACTGCCCACATACACAACAAAACAGTAAGGGGATCTACAATATCCAAGAAGCTACCACCGTCAATGGTGTGGCAAGGATCATGCCACGAATCTATGCAGCCCTAGACAATAATCAAGTCAACCACCAAGATTCAGTAGTGGAACTAGAAGGTATGATCGCCAACCATCCAATTTCTATTTTAATTGACCCAGGTTCTAATTTGAGTTATGTGGCCCCTCGGACTGTCGATAAGTGTAAATTGCAACCAATTAGACATGTTAAACCATGGTTGGTACAACTAGCTATTGGGACCAAAAGAAAGGTGGCAGAGGCCATACCAGCCTGCCATTTCATCATGGGTGGATTGCCCATCTGAGTGACCCTTAACATACTTCCCCTGGGATCTTATGAACTGTTGATTGGTATGGATTGGTTGGATGCTTATAAAACTAACGTGGATTGTTATCATAAAACTTTAGAATGTGTAAACGAAGAAGGGAGAAAGATGAACCTCTAAGGTATTCAGAAGCCTGTCTGAGTGAGACAAATATCGACCCTTCAAATGAAGAAGTATTGCAGAAAAGTGTGTTCCTTATATGCAATACAAGTGTTGGAATCCGTTAAGGACGACAAACCAAGCCTAGAGTACCACCCCATATTAAGATAATACAAGGACGTATTCCCATAACAAGTACCAGGTCTACCTCTGAGAAGGGATATTGACTTCTCGATAGAACTTACACCAGGAGCGGTACCAGCATCTAGAACTCCATACAGAATGAGCAAGCCAGAGCTTGTTGAGCTCAAGATATAGCTAAAGGAGATGATGGAAAAAGGCTACATCTGACCCAGTGTATCTCCATGGGGAGTGCCCATCCTATTTGTGAAAAAGAAAGATGGCACACTCCGACTATGCATAGATTACAGGCAACTCAATAAGGAAACCATAAAGAAAAGGTACCCCCTTACCGAGAATCGATGACTTGTTCGAACAATTGGGAGATGCATCCATCTTCTCGAAGATCAAACTAAGATATGGCTACCATCAAGTCTAGATTAAGGATGAAGACATCCACAAAACAACCTTCAAGACGAGGTATGGTCACTACAAATTTGTGGTGGTGTCGTTTGGGTTAACCAATGCCCCGGCCACCTTTATGTTCTTGATGAATAATGTACTCAACAAATTTCTGGAAAAATTTGCATTGGTTTTCATTGATGATATCATAATCTACTCCAAGAACAGGGAGGAGCACGAAGAACATCTTAGACTCATACTTCAAGTACTAAGAGAGCATCATCTCTACGCTAAGTTTAGCAAGTGTGATTTCTTTCAGAAACAAGTCCATTACTTAGGCCATGTCATATCTAAGGAAGGGGTGGCAATAGACCCTGACAAAATCAGATCCATTATGGAATGGCCTACCTTGAAAGATGTATCTAATATTAGGTCCTTCATGGGCTTAGTAGGATACTATAGAAGGTTCATAAAAGGGTTTTCCAAGATTGGTTGTCCAATCACTACCCTTCAGAAAAAGAGGATTAAATTCATTTGGACGTCAAAATGTGAAGAAATATTACAGGAGTTGAAACACCTCCTGACCCATGCACTTGTGCTAAATATTGTAGACTCAGATAATGATTTCCTCGTATGTACAGATGCCTGGAAGGAAGGACTCGAAGGAGTCCTTATGCAAGAAGGATGTGCAATTTCCTATGTGTTCCAAATATTAAATGAACATGAGATCAATTATGTGACCCATGACCTAGATTTGGCTGCCATAGTACATGCTTTAAAAATGTGGAGGCACTAGCTCCTGGGAAGAAGATTTGTGCTTATGACATACCATTGTGGGTCAAGTCACCTGTTTGATCAACCGAAACTCAATGCCAAGAAATCTAGGTGGATGGCTCTCCTAAGTGAATTTGATTTTGAAATCAAACGCATAAAAGGAAAGGAAAATAGGGTAGTTGATGCCCTCAACAGAAGTATAAAAATGATTCATCTGGCAGCAATGAGCACCTGCGAAATGGATGTCAGGGAAAGAGTCAAAAATGCACAAGAGACAGATGCATTCTTCAAGACTGTGACCTCATACCTAAGACAAGAACCTACAGGACTAAATTATGAAGGCGACCAAATGCTCGAGGGAGGGTTGTTGACCTACAGAGACAGATTGTATATTCCAAATTGTGACGACTTGAAGAGGTTCATAATGGATGAACTACATAAGAGACCATATATTGGTCACCCAGGATATTAGAAGATGATCACGACCACTAGGAAACAATTCTATTGGCCTGGGTTGAAGAGCGACATAGATAACTATCTAGTTAAGTGCCTAGAATGCCAGCAAGTCAAGGCAGAGCACTGACATTCAACAGGATTATTACAACCCCTACCAATCCCAGAATGGAAACGGGAAACCATCTCCATGGATTTCATCATCAGATTACCAAAGTCAACCAAGCAAAATGATGTCATCATGGTCGTCGTGGACAAGTTGAGTAAGTCTGCTCATTTCATCCCTGTCAAGTCAACTTGCAAGGCAATAGATATTGCCAACATCTTCGTGAAGGAGATATTCAAACTGCATGGCATGCCCAAGAAAATTGTATCTGACAGAGATACCAAATTTACTTCAAACCTTTGGAAATCCCTAACGGCTGTTTTTGAGACTAAATTTTTGTTCAGCATAGCCTACCACCCTCAAACTAATGGACAGACAGAAAGAGTGAACCAAATAGTAGAAGACATGCTAAGGATGCATGTAATGCATCGACCTAAGAAGTGGGAAGACTACCTACCATTGGTAGAGTTTGCCTACAACAATAGTTATCAGGAATCCTTGAGGATGAGCCCTTTCGAAGTCCTCTATGGTAGAAAGTGCAAGATTCCAATCAGGTGGAGTAACCCAGTGTACAACATTAAAATTGGACCCAGCATGATGAAATAAATGGAACAACAAGTGGTTCAGATAAGACAAAATCTGAAGATTGCTTAGGATAGACAAAAAAGTTACGCTGATAGAAAGAGAATTCCCAGAGAGTTCAAGACCGGAGACCATGTATATCTTCGAGTTAGACCCCAGAAGAGTTCCTTGAGAATGGGAGCCTATGCCAAATTAGCACCTTAGTATTGTGGACCCTTTGAAGTCTTATATAGAGTGGGACCCATAACCTATAGGCTAGCACTTCCTCCCACTGTAAAGGCACATAATGTTTTCCATGTTTCATTATTGAAGAAATATGTACATGATACTAATCATATAATTGACTGGTCTATGATCCAGGTGGAATTGGAGGGATAATTCCTGCCAGAACCCCAATGCATACTAGATAGGAAGGAAACCTCACTCGGAAACCGAACCATTACAGAGGTCAAGGTGCAATGGAAACACTTTGGCCCAGATGAGGCTACGTGAGAAATGGAAGATGCCATGAGATAGGCATATCCAATTTTGTTTACTTCTGTACATACATATTGTGTTGACAAATAGAACATCGAGGGCGATGTTCCTTTAAGGGGGAGGGAATTGTAACACCATGTTTCCCCCAGTCTGTAAACATAACTATATTGGTCAAGGAACTATGGAAAACTCAAAGGTGTGAATGTTTGTTTTGATGGACCTTTGAATAAAAGGTCGACGAATGTAAATTCTATTATTTTAATTGAAAATGAATATGTATTGCATAACTGCTGTGAAGGGGATGTGTTAAGAGAGAGACCACGATTGCTAATGAAAAGGTGGTGGAGGGGACCCTGAATGGTTTCGTTAACCTCCACAGAACCAGTACCATACTAGATTTAAACTTGCTCAAGATCAGAACAACCCTCTGACCAGAAATGAATTCTTGTCGAGATGGTAGGTGGGAAAGCCTCCTCAAGAGTTAATGAGGGGATGGGGGTAGACTGCCCACCTGTAAGGCTTCCAGACCTGACCATGGACGGGGGAATTCAAGCCCCATGCAATCTTGTTGAGGAAGGAAATAAAGGGAGCGTGGTGTGGGCAGAGGGAGGGCCTGTGAAGAGTGTAGAGACGGGAGTAGATCTCTTGGGTCCGAGGAAGGATTGAAAGTGAACAAGTGAGTTTTGATCATGGGGATAGGGAGATAGAGACAGTCAAAGGAGAGTAACCTTCGTCCTTACCTATTCCTATATGGGTAGAAGGAGAGTAACCTTCATCCTTAACTTATGTTGAGCTGAAAGTAAGAGATTGAATCTCAGAGCATCGTGGCCTAAGCTCGAGGGTGGCCAGTGATAAATCCATTGGGAGTGACTGAGCCTATGGTTGGGTGGAAACGAGCACCCCTCTTAGAAGTTGCATCATGCCTTATGGTTTTGATAAGTGTTTTTATGCCTTGAGCTTTAAAATGGAAATAATGGATGTATGTTTGTTTTTATATGCCTATAAATGGTTTCAGCATTGAATGATTAAATTAAGAGTATGTGTTCGTTCCTTGAGAACTTTTACATCTGCTTGATTTTCCTAGGCTCTAGTTTAATTCCTCAAAAGAACTTTCCCAGGGAATTTCATCATTGTCCTAGAGTCAAGTGAGTACTTCCTTGATTGTGGAGGTCGAATTCCACAATCACTGCGAGGGAAGATTCTATTAATCTCAGGAGAGATAGTGCAAATATGCACAAGTTCTATGCAAGGCAAGCAAAGACTAAGAACCACCTAAGTTATAGACTAGATGAAGGAACGCAAGAGCTGTGCAGAAGACCCTTCTAGGTGTTACGTCCAGGAGAAAGAGCGCAATGCTCTTAACCCTTCATAACTGACGAATCTCAGAAAGGATAGTGAGACTCAGGTATCGAAGGGGAATGCCCTTTCACTTGGAAGATGAACGGATGAGATCTGTTCAGGAGGATCCAATGTCTGTAACGACTGCCAGATTTAAAGAAGGAGAGCATGCATTAATGCCTCGACTACTTCAGTCTTCGCAAGTTCGCACATCAGGAGAATTGCACGTTGGCATGACTAAACTTTCGAAACCGGAAGTTGCGATGCAATCTAGACCATTAGATCGAGGAAGTTCGTGGACCTTCAATTCGACACAAATGTATTAACGCAAGGAGTATGTGGGAATTCGAAATCCCTTAAGGACCTAGCTGTAGAGGAGGAAATATGGACTGTTGAAATCCACACCCAGACAACGAGAAGTGAGCGTAGGAGGAAAATGGATCTAGGCCATCAGATCTGAAGCGCGTGGACCAACAGTCATTGGATCCGGAGGAATATGCACGAGACAAGTTCTGAAATTATCTCGATCATCCATCGAAAGGGACACGTGGCGAGAGCTCAACATTTCGTTGACTCGTAGAGAAAGAAGTTCAAACAACATAATTGTTCGAACTCGCAATGTGAGAAATCATTATTTGATCGTGGTCGTCCATCAAGGAGGACGCATCAAGAGGAATCAACATTTCGCTGACTCGCGGGAGGGAAAAGTCAAAGAGGGAAGTCGTGAGAACTCGTGATATGCGAAATTTCGACGCGCTTTATAGTTAGGCCCTGGGTTATAGTGAATGGTCACATGGACGGAGGCCAAAGGGGGAGCTAAGGAACTTTATCCCTTTTCGGAGCTTGGGAGTTGGAGGATTTGGGGCGCCTTGCATTGAAAGTCTTGAAGTTGCGAAATGTGATGCGCCATTTAGGTTAAACCTATGGTCATGGGAATGGCCACGTGAGTGGAGGGAGCTAACAGTTTTTAAGCCTTTTCAGAGCTTGAAAGTTGGGGAGCCAGGGGTGGCGCATGTGTCGAAGTCCCGACATGAGAAGTCTCGAAACACTTTTTGTGTAGGCTTGCGGTCACAACCCGTGGTCGTGTGGAGGTGAAGCTCGCCCTTGGTTCTTAATCACATAGGCGGAATGTCATAAAAAGGACCCGTGGATTGGTTTAAATAGAGGTTCTAGCTGGGAATCGAAGAGCTTCTCCAACTCAATAGAGTTGAGAACGATCCTCGACCAGGAGGTCGGACTAATTCCCTGACCTTCCAAAATTAGGAACCATGCATGGAGTTTTTGTCCTTTAAGAAAATCAAAAAAAAAAATTGCCCCATCGTGGGTGTGTTACAGATAGATACTTTGAAACATTTGTGAATCATGGTAAAGTGAAGCTTACAAGTTCGAGGAGTTCGCAGTGGAATTGTATATCACAGAAGTTTTGAGTGCAATATGTATATCACTGAACAAGAAGGAGTAGAGTTCGAAAGCGTCAACCCAGCAACTGCGGCCATAAAATTGGATAAGTATGGAAAGGAACAACGGTCGGCTGGATTCGTCATGCGAGGATATAGGTGGAGATGAAAATATGTCATCCCACCAATGCTGGAACCCGCGATCATAGAAAGGCCACTAAGTATATAACCAAAAAGCGATAATATACGGGAAGAAGAAAAGGGCAAAAGGGCTAAGGAGTCCGCGGTGGAATTGTAGATCACAAAAATTTTGAGTGCAAAATGTATATGATAGAACAAGAAGCAGCAGAGTTCAAAAGCGTCAACCCAGAAACCGCGGGCATAAAATTGGCTAAGTATGGAAAGGAACAGTGGTCGGTCAGATTCGTCATGTGAGGATATAGATGGAGATGAAGATATGTCAGCCCTGCGAAAGCTGGAACCCGTGATCATAGAAAGGTGACTAAGTATATAATTAGAAAGTGATAATACATGGGAAGAAGACAAGGGAAAAAGGGCTAAGTATTTCACAGAAGGACATTTACTGTTCATTTATTAATGCCAATCCTTTCGAACCCCTGGTGAGTTTTCACTAGTAAAAGCATAAATTGCAGATCACGGAAGTTATTTCGGTGCAAGATGTATATGACAGAACAGGGGACATAAGTGTTGGATATCGCAAACTTGGGACCCAGTGATCAGATAATTGACTAAGTATTGAAAGGGATCACGATTGGTCGGGCTTATGGTGTGAAGATATAGATAACGAGTTGTCAATTTGTGAATCCAGGAGGTCGTGATCATATCAGATGCGACTAAATATAGAACCACAAAGGGATAATAGAGGGGGAGAAAAGAGAAAAAAATAAGAGAAAGTGTTTATATTTATTCCAATAGTATTCATATTAATATATATTAATAGATTATTTTTGGTCCAAATGCATATCATATTTCAATTTGCAAGATCTTGTTTGGTTCACAAATTTTGTTGAAATCCATAAACAACATCTACTCTTCATTTATTAATGCCAATCCTTTCAAATCCCTGGTGAGTTCTCACTAGTAAAAGCATAAATTGCACATCATGAAAGTTCTTTGGGTGCAAGATGTATATGACGGAACAGGGGACATAAGTGTTGGATACCACAAACCCGGCACTCGGTGATTAGATAATTGGCTAAGTATTGAAAGGGACCGCGGTCGATCGGGCTCATGGTGTGAAGTGTGAATCCATGAAGTCGTGATCATATAAATGTGACTAAATATAGAACCACAAAGGGATAATAGAGGGGGGGGAAAGAGGAAAAATTAAGAGTTTTTTTACATTCCTGCGGTCAAAATGTATATTGCGGAGCTCTGGGCACTCTTTGCAACTCGCGGAAGATTCGAAACACAATTTTGAGGCCATCAATCTGGGAACCCAGAATTGAAAAAGTGTCCAAGTATGGAATAGGGAAACGTTGGTCGGGACTTGTTTTCGCTAATATATTGAAATTTGTAATAGCTTTTCCATTACCTGGCAAGATCTTCTGTGCATGTTTCTGGACAAGTTTTGTGGGGATGGTTGGTTCTCGAGAATTTTTCTTATTAATGACGATCTTTACGGTTGTTTCTTGATGTCATTTTAGTATTAAACTTTTGGTGTTGCATATCTAGAAAGAAGTACGAGGATGGGCAGAACATGAAACAGTGACTAGGAGTTGGAGATTTCGTGAACCCGCCAATGTGAGGATCCAAAATAAGGTGACAAGGTCTCCCCAAAAGACATGAGGCCCCGATGGCCAAATTGTATAGCTCGAAACATTTGAATGCATAATGTGTAACACAGAAGAGGGGACGATATTGGAGTCCGGTAGTCAATTTGTATATGGCGGAGGACCAGGTGCCAATTCTTTCGTACCAGTGTGTTCAGTTGTCACTAGTAAGAGCATAGTTAATGTATATTAGGAAGGACGCAAAGTTAGTGGGGATGGAAGGCAGTGATAGATACTTTGAGAGAAGTTAATGTATATAGATTTTTTTAGTGCAAGATGTATATCACAGAACAATAAGCAGTCGAGTTCATAAGTGCCAACCCAACAACCGCGGCCATAAAATTGGATAAGTATGGAAAGGAACAGTGGTCGGTCGGATTTGTCATGTGAGGATATAGATGGAGATGAATATATGTCAGCCCGCCAACTCTAGAACCAGATATCATATAAAGTCAACTAAGTGTATAACTAGAAAGCGATAATGGACGAGAAGAAGAAAAGGCGAGTTCGTATGCGCCAATCTGGCAGCCGCGGCCATAAAATTGACTAAGTATGGAAAGGAACAATAGTTGGTTGGATTCGTCATGTGAGGATATAGATGGAGATGAAGATATTTCATCCCTCCAACCCTGCAACCCATGATCATAGAAAGGTGACTAAGTATATAACCAGAAAGCGATAATGGACAAGAAGAAGAAAAGGGGAAAAGGGCTAAGTATCTGACAGCAGAAAATCCATTTTTCATTTATTAATGCTAATGTTTTTGAACCCTTGTTGGGTTCTCACTAGTAAAAGCATAAATTGTAGATCACGGAAGTTCTTTGGCTGCAAGATGTATATGACAGAACAGGGGACATAGTTGTTGGATACTGCGAACGCGAGACATGGTGTCCAGAGAATTGGCTAAGTATTGGCCAAGATAAAGTTTTTCTATTTATTTCAATAGTATTCATATTAATATATAATAGATTATTTCTGTTTCAAATGAAAATCATCTGCCAATTTGCAGGATGTTGTCCGGTTCACAAATTTCGTTGAAACCATGGAAGTTTTGAGTGAAAGATGTATATAACGCAACAAGAAGCAGCAGAGTTCGAAAGCGCCAACTCGGCAACTGCAGCCATAAAATTGGCTAAGTATGGAAAGGAATAGCGGTCGGTCGGATTTGTCATGTGAGGATATAGATGGAGATGAAGATATGTCATCCTGCCAACGCTGGAACCCGCGATCATAGAAAGGAGACTAAGTATATAACTAGAAATCAACCATAGATGGGAAGAAGAAAAGGGGAAAAGGGATAACTATCTCACAAAAGAAAATATATTGTTCCTTTATTAATGCCAATCTTTTCGAACCCCTGGTGAGTTCTCACTAGTTAAAGCATAAATTGCAGATCATGAAAGTTCTTTGGCTGTAAGATGTATATGACGGAACAGGGGACATAGGTGTTGGATACCGCAAACCCTGGACCTGGTGGCTAGATAATTGGCTAAGTTTTGGCCAAGAGAAACTTTTTATATTTATTCCAATAGTACTCATATTAGTATATATGCACAGATATTATCAAATATAAGAAGCTGCAATATATGCAAGATATTGAACAAGAACATAGCGTCAACACTTGAGTTGCCTTGTTGTAATAGTCATTAATTAATTCTATTTACGTAAGTATAGGGCCGGTGCCACATAAGTATGTCCTATGACAAATTATTCTTCCATCTAAAATGTAAGGAACGAACAGAGTAGCCTTTATTTAAATTGAAGTCTGGGCATCGGAAAGAAAAGCTTGTCGTCCATGTTTAATGACACATAGAAAAAAAAGTACAAAATAAAATGAAAAGCAATACTAGAGATTGGAAAACACCATAAAAAAATAAAACCGCAAATATTCTATATTCAAATAAGATGGGTTACAAAATACAGCTGAGATTATTTGCCACAATGATTGCGATTTGGCCTGCCACCGACCAATAAAAAAATATGTACAATAATGAAGCTTGTTGACAGTCTTCTTGACGATAAAATGCTTGATTCGTAAAAAACAACAAGTTGAATATCAATTTTGAGTCTTCCCAGTTTTTTGAATAGCTTGTCTCTTCTAGATATGGGATGCTTGCATTGGCTAGTTATTCAACATTGGGGTTTAAGGTGCCTTCCTTGTAATGTTCCTTACCATTGACATTCGAGAGAACTTAGAAATTTGATTCAAGCCCAATTCAAAGTCGAGGGATTCATTTTATGTGACGTCAGTTATGGGGGAAACAAATCATGTTAGGTAACAAAATCCGACACAAGAAAAAAATTCAAGTATGTTGTGACTATTATTCTCCCTGTATTCGATCATCTATTTGGTTGAAAATACTGCCTGAAGATTTGTATGTTGAACTTCTTTGTTTTATTACAGTAAATTGGAAGGAACTTCCAAGGAAGCTGCAAAATTTTCTTCTGTTGAAGTACATGACTTCTTCTAGCATCACAGGTCTGGCAAATGTATGAAATGTTGTAGATCGCATCAGAATATATCTTTCGTCGTAGGGGTAGCAGACATGGCGGCCCACTGAAAGGTCTGGAATGTTCGGAAGTGATGCCAAATATTACTCCATGCCCGAATACACTCAGTAGGGAATTATAAAATTGGATACCAAACAATGGGAGAAACTGTATGGGCATTTGAATCAATATTCTGAAATTACAGAACGTTTTATGCCAGTTGTAACAGAATTGACAGACAGCCAGTTTCTATGTCAAATAGTGTTGAGCAACCTCTAGATGCAGCAACAAACTTGACATACAGTCAAATTTCGATCCAGGTAGTTTCACCTTCAGGCATCCACATATGCAGTGACCCCAGGCTCCAGATAGCTTCGGCCTCAGACATCGACATTGGTGGTGGAAATGGGAAAAGTGTTATTGACTGCACTGCGACAATGCAGTGAACAAGCAGGGTTGTCATTGTCAAAGTACTTAAACTGCAGGATTGTCAGACGTGCAAAGAACATTGACTTTAGTGTTGCTTTCTCATGAAATCTACAATTTTGGTTTGAGTCCATAAATCTTTGGACGTTGGGTGTCATGTGCGATAATGACCTTTACATTAGGCACATGCCAGACATCTGTTATCTAACATTGCAGTGTTAATACAATTGCCATAGTGGACGACGGCTCAATTGCATTGGCACAAACAATATTAAGTTTGTGATTACTTAACATCCTTGAAGGACG
>JASDQU010437402.1:1610-17838 GCA_032191745.1 Picea mariana | reverse complement strand
GAAACACATCACTACATTAAGGTTTCTTCTAAAGAATGAAATAAGATGATTACATGAAGGTGGTAGTAAAAGGTGATTTTCAAAAACCAAATCATTACCTGAACACGTGAAACCTCTTGCAGAATGTGGTAGTATAAAGTAATCCTCAGAAAATGTTGCAAAGTCCATAATTCAGTTATATGCATAGGAGTAGTAAAATAAAAAAATGTGCAGTAGAGATACACAATTGATTGTATGTGGAGTCTGTAACTACATCCAGAGGACGGTGAACAAACCTTGACAAAGAACATGGCTTTCTGTCAAGTCTGTTACCACACCCATAAGTAGCTCAGCAAAATTTGAAATAGAAACTTCTGTAATTTTAGTATGTCGTTTTATCCACCCATACAGTTTCTCTTACTGGCTTCTGGGTACATTCGTGAATGGAGTAATATTTCACATCATTTTTGAATAGCACAGACCATTTTTCAAGCCATGGTATGTGTGACTCCTCTGACGAAGACAAATTCTTGTGTGGTCTGCAAAATTCAATACACTTGCCAAAACTATGTTGTTGGAAGAAACTATATACTTCAACGAAGAAGCATTTCGCATGTGACATGAAAATCACTTGCAACTCCCATCAAGAAAACAAAGAAGATCAATAACAAATCTCCAGGAAGGCTTTTCAACCAACCAAAGCATCAAATACAAGGAGAACACCAACCAGAAGATACTTGTTTTTGTTTTTTCCCCATCTGAGTTTTTGATGGATGGTTTTTTTTTGGCTCAAAGCTCACGTCACATAAAACCGGTCTCTCTTCTTTCATTTGGGCCTCAATGGCATATCTAAGTTGTCTTACATGTCCATGACCAGGAACATTAGAACGAAGGCACCCTAAAGCCCAACTCTTTGATGATAGAGAGAAATGGCAATAAGTATTTAAAAGAAAAGCTGGAGGATGACAGTATGATCTTCCATAGATTTTGGTTTAATTCATCTTAATGACAGATTCCCTCAATATTTTCACTTATTAATGTCAATATTTTCGCTTATTAATGCCAATGTTTTCAAATATGTGTGTTGAATAGTGAATAATAACACGTAATAACATTCCCATATCCGAGCAGATTCTCAAATCTGACAACATCTAACATATGCACAGTGTTAAAGAGGAACATGACATCAACTCCTCTGTGGATAAAACATTTGTGGATGGAAGCGAGATAGTACAGTACTGCACTCTTACTATGATGAAGAATTTAAAAAACTGAAAGAGCCAATATTTGTTTTTGCAAATTCAAATTGCACGTAAAAATAATTATCAGATCCCATGTTATTCGCATGTCTATGCATTTTAATGGGAGATGTCCTCGAGCTCTCCTCTTATTAAAGCCAATATTTTCGAACCTGTCTGGTTGGTTGTCACTTTTGAAAGCATAATTAATGTCCATTGAGAAGGGCGGAAGATAGCACGGATGGAGGGGAGAGACAAAATGCTTTTAAACTTTTCTGAACTCGAGAACGCGTGAACCCGCGAAAATTTGAAAACTCAAGTAAGTATGGAAAGTCAAGTTGGACAGACAGAGTCATCATAGGCAAAGGCAGGGTTGTGATTTCGAGGAGTGTGGCATCGAATTGTAGATCACGGAAGTTTTGGGTGCAAGATGTATACACCGAACACGAGTTACCATGGTTCGATAGCACCTATCCGAGAAGTCACGTTAATAAAATTGGCTAAGTATGAAACCGAACGGTGGTCGATTGAAATCATGATGTGAAGATATAGATGGAGATAAAGATTTGTCAGTTCGCCACAACGGGAACCCGCGAGCACAAAAACATGAGAAAGCATAGAACCAGAAATGCATAATAGAGCAAAAGAACAAAAGGTAAAAACTGGGAAATTTACAAGAGGGAAAAAAAGGGAGAGAATAATTATATCGCTCAGACAACAACACCTAATCTCATAACTATGAAACCATAGTAAGACAGAAACCATGCAAAAAACATCGTCAGCTATGAAATATAGTTGGAGCCTGACAAACTCTAGTTGAAGCCATAACAGATGCAATTTACATCGACTGCAAAATTTTGCATGTTATTTTATCTTAACAGTATTTTATGGGGAGCCAACTACAAAACAATGTAACAACAGATCCAACTGCAAATGCAGCACCCAAACATTGCAAAGCTTAGGCAAACAAGAGAAAGCAGCAAACAACAACCCAGTTAAGAAGCACCAAAAGGCCCACCTGCAACCACAAGACCCGAACCCTGCAAAGTTGAATCAAACAACAGTAAGTAGCATCCAACAAACAAAGAAGCAAGCACCAGCCAGTCGACCAGGAATGTCGCAATTCCAATCGCAATTGTTGAACCCCAAACTTGCAAACTGCAACAAGACGAACTTGCAAACAAGAACAACAAAAAAAGGAAAATAAGAAATCGGTGGAGATGCAAGAAGCATGCATGAACCAGTGAACCAGCAATGTCATTGAAGTACAATATTGCCCAAATTGACTGCAGAGAACATTGCATATAAAAAAAAAATTAAAAAATGCAATGTTGCAGTAAGCATGAACTAGTGAACCAGCAATGCCAGTGAAGTACAATATTGTCCAAATTGACAACAAAAAACATTACATATATAAAAAATAAAATGTATTGTAACAAGCCTTCTAAGTAAACATTTAATGTTGCGAAGCCCATTAGGTAAACATTTAAGTCTATTAGAAATGATCTGTAAACATTTAAGAAAGAATGCAATGTGGCAGGTCTCTTACGTACCAAAAAAAAATTATTTTTAAATTTATTATAAAATAGAATTAGTAACAATAGTTCGAACAATAGAGAATGTATTCGAAGGACAAACTTTGGATATGCTAGCATATCAAACATTGGGATAAATTTAGCTACCAGAAAATGCTAACACAAACATTCAAACTAATGTTAGCATTAATCCACCTTCAAGCAATGCATAAGAAAAATATATGGTTCAAAAAGATTGTATACGATCAAAAAGTTTGGATATGCTAACATATAAAACATTGGGAATAGCGAAGTTGGCAATAAGACCTCCAATCTGTTATCCAATCAAATCATTACATATATGGTACTTTTTGTTATATAAAAATCAATGTTTTTAGTTCCCTAGCTCCAACAATAGATATTATGCAAATATTTGTGGTCAAAGGATAAACTAATATGAAATCAACGAATTATCGATCGTTATAGTCCCTCTATGCCTACGGCAAGGACTAATAAGAAGAAATCTATCTACTAAAACCTATTACTATATTATATAGCATCGAGACATCCTCGCACTCCTTATGTCAGGTGAGCCCTTCGTCCTTGCCATAAGAATTTGTAATCTATGTTGCACAATCTCACCTTTTTGCACCGACCTCTCTAAAGAAACCAACCCCATCGGAATAGTAAGGAGAAGAATGTGCCCTAGAAGCTCTTCCCCATGGGTTGAATAATATGTCATTTAAAAAGAAAAGAAATGGGAACTTTTAAATTGCATCTCTACATTTCAGTTGTCATTCAATGCATTATGTGTGTGAGTAAATAGCAATAGAACCTGATTATTACAGTGCACTAGTTCTAATTAGTGCAACAACTTGTAGTTCAACTTGGCTTCGTTAGTCGTAATAAAAATAGAAATTAGCTTAGCCAACCCAGCAAGTTCGACAAGTTCGTATGCGCCATCCCAGCAACTGCGTCCATAAAATTGACTAAGTATGGAAAGGAACAACGGTCGGCCAGATTCGTCATGTGAGGATATAGATGGAGATGAAGATATGTCATCCTTCCAACCCTGCAACCCGTGATCATAGAAAGGCGACTAAGTATATAACCAGAAAGCGATAATGGACGAGAAGAAGAAAAGGGGAAAAGGGCTAAGTATTTGACAACAGAAAATCCATTTTTCGTTTATTAATGCCAATGTTTTCGAACCCCTACTGGGTTCTCACTAGTAAAAGCATAAATTGTAGATCACGAAAGTTCTTTGGCTGCAAGACGTATATGACGGAACAAGGGACATAGTTGTTGGATACCGCGAACCCGAGACATGGTGGCCAGATAATTGGCTAAGTATTGGCCAAGAGAAAGTTTTGCTATCTATTCCAATAGTATTCATATTAATATATATATTAGATTATTTTTGTTTCAAATGCAAATCATCTGCCAATTTGCAGGATGTTGTTTGGTTTGCAAATTTCATTGAAACCACGAAAGTTTTGAGTGAAAGATGTATATAACGCAACAAGAAGTAGCAGAGTTCGAAAGCGCCAACTCGGCAATCGCGGCCATAAAATTTGCTAAGTATGGAAAGGAACAGCGGTCGGTCGGATTCGTCATGTGAGGATATAGATGGAGATGAAGATATGTCATCCCGCCAATGCTAGAACCCACGATCATAGAAAGGAGACTAAGTATATAACCAGAAAGCGACCATAGACGGGAAGAAGAAAAGGGGAAAAGGGATAAGTATCTCACAGAAGAAAATCTATTGTTCCTTTATTAATGCCAATGTTTTCAAACCCATGGTGAGTTCTCACTAGTTAAAGCATAAATTGCAAATCACGGAAGTTCTTTGGCTGCAAGATGTATATGACGGAACAGGGGACATAGGTGTTGAATACCGCAAACCCGAGACCCGGTGGTTAGATAATTGGCTAAGTTTTGGCCAAGAGAAAATTTTTATATTTATTCCAATAGTACTCATATTAGTATATATGCATGAATATTATCAAATATAAGAAGCTACAATATATGCAAGATATTGAACAAGAACACGGCGTCAACACTTGAGTTGCCTTGTTGTAATAGTCATTAATTCATTCTATTTACGTAAGTATAGGGTGGGCGCCACATAAGTATGGCATATGACAAATTATTCTTCCATGTAAAATGTAAGGAACGAACAGAGTAGCCTTTATTTAAATTGAAGTACTAGGCAGCAGAAAGAAAAGCTTGTCGTCCATGTTTAACGACACACAGAAAAAAGGTACAAAATAAAATGAAAAGCAATACCAGAGATTGGAAAACACCATAAAAAAATAAAACCGCAAATATTCTATATTCAAATAAGATGGGTTACAAAATACAGCTGAGATTATTTGCCACAATGACTGGGATTTGGCCTGCTGCCGACCAATAAAAAAATATGTACAATAATGAAGCTTGTTGACAGTCTTCTTGATGATCAAATGCTTGATTCGTAAAAAACAATGAGTTGAATATCAATTTTGAGTCTTCCCAGTTTTTTGAATAGCTTGTCTCTTCTAGATATGGGATGCTTGCATTGGTTGGTTATTCAACATTGGGGTTTAAGGTGCTTTCCTTGTAATTTTCCTTACCATTGACATCCGAGACAACTTAGAAATGTGATTTAGGCCCAATTCAAAGTCGAGGGAGTCATTTTATGTGACGTCAGTTATGGGGGAAACAAATCCTGTTAGGTAACAAAAACCGACACAGGAAAAAAATTCAAGTATGTTGTGACTATTCTCCCTGTATCCGATCATCTATTTGGTTGAAAATCCTGCCTGAAGATTTGTATGTTGAACTTCTTTGTTTTATTACAGTAAATTGGAAGGAACTTCCAAGGCAGCTGCAAAATTTTCTTCTGTTGAAGTACATGATTTCTTCCAACAACACNAGTATGTTGTGACTATTATTCTCCCTGTATCCGATCATCTATTTGGTTGAAAATCCTGCCTGAAGATTTGTATGTTGAACTTCTTTGTTTTATTACAGTAAATTGGAAGGAACTTCCAAGGCAGCTGCAAAATTTTCTTCTGTTGAAGTACATGATTTCTTCCAACAACACAGGTCTGGCAAGTGTATCAAATGTTGCAGATCGCATCAGAATATATCTTTCGTCGTATGGGTAGCAGACATGGCGGCCCATGGAAAGGTCTAGAATGTTTGGAAGTGATGCTAAATATTACTCCATGCTCGAATACACTCGGTAGGGAATTATAAAATTGGATACCAAACAACGGGAGAAACTGTATGGGCATTTGAATAAATATTCTGAAATTACAAAATGTTTTATGCCAAAGTTGTAACAGAATTGACAGACAGCCAGTTTCTATGTCAAATAGTGTTGAGCAACCTCTAGATGCAGCAACAGACTCGACATACAATCAAATTTCGATCCAGGGAGTTCACCTTCAGGCATCCACATATGTGGTGACCCCGAGCTCCAGATAGCTTCGGCCTCAGACATCGACATTGGCGATGGAAATGGGAAAAGTGTTATTGACTGCACTGCGACAATGCGGTGAACAAGCAGGGTTGTCATTGTCAAAGTACTTAAACTGCAGGATTGTCAGACCTGCAAAGAACATCGACTTTAGTGTTGCTTTCTCACGAAATCTACAATTTTGGTTTGAGTCCATAAATCTTTGGACATTGGGTGTCATGTGCGATAATGACCTTTACATTAGGCACATGCCAGACATATGTTATATGACATTGCAGTGTTAATGCAATTTCCATAGTGGACGACGGCTCAATTGCATTGGCACAAACAATATTAAGTTTGTGATTACTTAACATCATTGAAGGACGTGAACCCCAAACAAGGCCTAAAACTTTTCGAACAGGCATCTTTTCAAAAAATATATATNGTATGGTTTGAATTTTTATTTTTTTTAATCAAATATCGCATAAACTACAACAGAAGAAATGCATTTTCCCCATCCAAAGCAACGGAAACAGCAGGAAGATTGACATTAGGTTGAAATAGATCTAGAAACACACCACTACATTAAGGTTTCTTCTAAAGAATGAAATAAGATGATTACATGAAGGTGGTAGTAAAAGGTGATTTTCAAAAACCAAATCATTACCTGAACACGCGAAACCTCTTGCAAAATGTGGTAGTATAAAGTAATCCTCAGAAAATGTTGCAAAGTCCATAATTCAGTTATATGCGTAGGAGTAGTAAAATAAAAAAATGTGCAGTAGCGATACACAGTTGATTGTATGTGGAGTTTGTAACTACATCTAGAGGACAGTGAATAAACCTTGACAAAGAACATGGCTTTCTGTCAAGTCTGTTACCACACCCAGAAGTAGCTCAGCAAAATTTGAAATAGAAACTTCTGTAATTTTAGTATGTCGTTTTACCCACCCATACAGTTTCTCTTACCGGCTTCTGGGTACATTCGTGAATGGAGTAATATTTCGCATCATTTCCGAATAGCACAGACCATTTTGCAAGCCATGGTAAGTGTGACTCCTCTGACAAAGACAAATTCTTGTGTGGTCTGCAAAATTCGATATACTTGCCAAAACTGTGTTGTACTTCAACGAAGAAGCATTTCGCATGTGACCTGAAAATCCCTTCCAACTCCTAGCAAGAAAACAAAGAAGATCAACAACAAATCTCCAGGCAGGCTTTTCAACCAACCAAAGCATCGAATACAGGGAGAACACCGACCAGAAGATACTTGTTTTTGTTTTTTTCCCCGTTTGAGTTTCTGTTGGATAACAGAGTTTTTTTTTTGGCTCAAAGCTCACGCCACATAAAACCGGTCTCTCTTCTTTCATTTGGGCCTCAATGGCATCTCTAAGTTGTATTACATGTCCATGACCAAGAACATTAGAACGAAGGCACCCTAAATCCCAACTCTTTGATGATAGAGAGAAATAGCAATAAGTATTTAAAAGCAACGCTGGAGGATGACAGTATGATCTTCCATAGATTTTGGTTTAATTCGCCTTAATGACAGATGCCCTCGATATTTTCACTTATTAATGCCAATATTTTTTTTTATTAATGCCAATCTTTTCGATTATGTGCGTTGAATAGTGAATAATAGCACGTAATAACATTCCCATATCCGAGCAGATTCTCAAATCTGACAACATCTAACATATGCACAGTGTTAAAGAGGGACACGACGTCAATGCCTCTATGGATAAAACGTTCGTGGATGGAAGCGAGGTAGTACAGTACTACACTCTTACTATGATGAAGAATTTAAAAAACTGAAAGAGCCAATATTTCTTTTTGCAAATTCAAATTGTAGGCAAAAACAATTATCAAATCCCATGTTATTTGCCTGTCTATGCATTTTAATGGGAGATGTCCTCGAGCTTTCCACTTATTAAAGCCAATCTTTTTGAACCTATCTGGTTGGTTGTCACTTTTGAAAGCATAATTAATGTTCATTGAGAAGGGTGGAAGGTAGCGCGGATGGAGGGGAGCGACAAAATGCTTTTAAACTTTTCTGAACTCGGGAACGCATGAACCTACGAAACTTTGAAAACTCGACTAAGTATGGAAAGTCAGGTCGGACAGACAGAGTCATCGTAGGCAGAGGCAAGGTTGTGAGTTCGAGGAGTGCGACGTCGAATTGTAGATCACGGAAGTTTTGGGTGCAATATGTATACACCGGACACGAGTTACCATGGTTCGATAACACCTATTTGGGAAGTCGCGTTCATAAAATTGGCTAAGTATGCAACCGAATGGCAGTCGGTCAGAATCGTGATGTGAAGATATAGATGGAGATAACAATTTTTCAGTTTGCCACACCGGGAACTCGCGAGCACAAAAATGTGAGAAAGCATAGAACCAGAAACACATAATAGAGCAGAAGAACAAAAGGTAAAAATCGGGAAATTTACAAGAGGAAAAAAAAGGGAGAGAATAACTATATCGCTCAGACAACAACACCTACTCTCATAACTATGAAACCATAGTAAGACAGAAACCATGGAAAAAACATCGTCGGCTATGAAATATAGTTGGAGCCCGACAAACTCTAGTTGAAGCTGTAAGAGATGCAATTTACATCGACTGCAAAATTTTGCATGTTATTTTATCTTAACGGTATTTTATGGGGATCCAACTGCAAAACAATGTAACAACACATCCAACTGCAAATGCAGCACCCAAACATTGCAAAGCTTAGGCAAACAAGAGCAAGCAGCAAACAACAACCAAGTTAAGAAGCACCAAAAGGCCCACCTGCAACCGCAGGACCTGAACCCTGCAAAGTTGAATCAAACAACAGTGAGTAGCATCCAGTGAACAAAGAAGAAAGCACCAGCCAGTCAACCAGGAATGTCACAGTTCCAATCGCATTTGTTGAACCCCAAATGTGCAAACTGCAACAAGACGAACATGCAAACAAGAACAACAAAAAAAGGCAAATAAGAAATCAGTGGAGATGCAAGAAGCAAGCATGAACCAGTGAACCAACAATGTCGTTGAAGTACAATATTTCCCAAATTGACTGCAGAGAACATTGCATATAAAAAAAAAACAGAAGAAAATGCATTGTTGCAGCAAGCATGAACCAGTGAACCAGCAATGTCGTTGAAGTACAATATTGTCCAAATTGACTGTAGAAAACATTACATGTATATAAAAAATAAAAAATAAATGTATTGTAACAAGCCTTCTAAGTATACATTTAACGCTGCGAAGCATGTTAGGTAAACATTTAAGTCTATCAGAAATGCTCTGTAAACATTTAAGAAAGAATGCAGTGTGGTAGGTCTCTTACGTACCAAAAAAAATTTATTATAATTTATTATAAAATAGAATTAGTAACAATAGTTCGAACAGTAGAGAATGTATTCGAAGGACAAACTTTGGATATGCTAGCATATCAAACATTGGGATAAATTTAGCTACCAGAAAATGCTAACACAAACATTCAAACTAATGTTAGCATTAATCCACCTTCAAGCAATGCATAAGAAAAATATATGGTTCAAAAAGATTGTATACGATCAAAAAGTTTGGATATTCTAACATATAAAACATTGGGAATAGTGAAGCCGGCAATAAGACCTCCAATCTATTATCCAATCAGATCATTACATATATGGTACTTTTTATTATATAAAAATCAATGTTTTTAGTTCCCTAGCTCCAACAATAGATATCATGCAAATATTTGTGGTCAAAGGATAAACTAATATGAAATCAACGAATTATCGATCGCTATAGTTCCTCTATGCCTACGGAAAGGACTAATAAGAAGAAATATGGCTACTAAAACCTATTACTATATGATATAGCATCGAGACATCCTCGCCCTCCTTATGTCAGGCGATCCCTCCATCCTTGCCATAAGAATTTGTAATCTATGTTGCACAATCTCACCTTTTTGCACCGACCTCTCTGAAGAAACCAGACCCGTCATAATAGTAAGGAGAAGAATGTGCCCTAGAAGCTCCTCCCCATGGGTTGAATAATGTGTCATTTAAAAAGAAAAGAAATGGGAACTTATAAATCGCATCTCTATGTTTCACTTGTCATTGAATGCATTCTGTGTGTGAGTAAATAGCAATAGAACCTCATTATTATAGTGCACTAGTTCTAATTAGTGCAACAACTTGTAGTTCAACCTGGCTTCGTTAGTTGCAATAAAAAGAGAAATTAGCTATTGAACCACAACAAATGAGCCAATTGTGTAAGAGAAGAAGTTGAGCGGAAGAACCATAGTTTAATTGGATTAGAATCTCACTCGCCATATCTACATGAGACTCGTGTATTTGCGTTTAACTTTGCCATTTTACATTGTTCATTATCTCTCTGCATTGTGCTTTGCAATCCCCTTATGGAAGTTGGACCTTAGTGGCATTAATGTTGTTTGGCTTTATCTGCAAGTATGCAACATTTTTTTGCTAAAACAACTAACTTCTCTTCTTTCTTTGCAAGCATCAATTATTTGTTTTCACACAACTTCTTCACTACACGGTTGTTTACCATTAGACATGTCCACTTGAGTGGGATAGTTGTTGCACTATGCTAATCGGCTTGACTTGAATACTTACTTGAGTTGGGCTACCATCGGATGAGCTAGGCTAAATACTCTCGTCATTGCCTAGAAGCTCTTGTCAGTGGATATAATACTCACATATATACGTTTCACTTTTCATTTCAAGAGTGAATAATAAAACAATGTTTTTAATTATGAAACATGTGCAAAAGGATCTTTGACTATAGTTGTATATGCGTTGAGATGTATTCAGTTGCAAACATTTTTAAATCCTTTATATCTATAATAAATTAAATATATTTTATTGTAAAAAAAAGTGTTGTATTAAATTTAATGGTAGTTGTTGTTGTGTCATTTTTACATCCTCTATATCTATAATAAACTAAATATATTTTATTGTTAAAAAATTGTTGTATTAAATTTAATGGTAATTGTTAAAAAAACATTGTTGTATTAAATTAAATTAAATAGTAGTGGTTGTGTATTGTTATCTTAATTTTACCTTGTGTGGATGAACAACCTTTACCATTGGATTAAGCATTGCGTCAATGTTTGTAAGGAAAATTGGAAGACTCTATATATGTAGATTTAGAAATTTATTTATTAGTGTAATTGGAAGAAGAATTGTATTTGGGAGAGAGTTATAATTTCTCATTTCTCTTTAGATTTAAAAGGAGAAATTAAACCTAATGCAATCATTGTAAACACTACTCATTTAGGTGAAGTAATTTTGTAGATTATGCATCTACCCACCTGACCATACAGCACAGTAAACGAGAAATACAAGAAATATATTAAGAGAAGTCACATTACACAGTACGTCCAATGCAACTTGTTTAATATAGGTAACTGTAATACGGCGTTGGAGTCTCTGGAAAAAATAAAAAGCAACGCATAGTGAATGTTTTTCTCTGCATGTTCAAGATTTACTCTATTAATTGGTTGTTGTCATACTCCATTAATTGAAACATTAAAGGTGCATAATTAGAGTCATGAGCGATACGGAAATCACATTTGCATACACGAATTTAAAAGTTAATTGTAACTTGTGTTTTATCATCACTGTTAATCTCAATACGGGCTAACTTTGAAGATAAAATTTAGTGTAGAATCACCCTAAGGGCATATTTGAAGGATGGTTATTTAAAAGGAAGAATATGAATCATATTAGTCCTTGTCGTAGGTATAGAGGGACTATAGTGATCGATAAATCGTTGACTACATATTAGTTTGTCCTTTGACCACAAATATTTGCATAATATGTATTGTTGGAGCTAGGGAACTAAAAACATAGATTTTTATATAATAAAAAGTACCATATATGTACTGATCTGATTGAATAAGAGATTGGAGGTCTTATTGTCGGCTTCGCTATTCCCAATGTTTTATATGGTAACATATCCAAACTTTTTTATCGTATACAGTCTTTTTGAAACATATATTTTTCCTATGTATTGCTTGAAGGTGGATTAATGCTAGCATTAGTTCGAATGTTTGTCTTAACATTTTCTGCTAGGTGAATATATCCATAAGTTTTTATTTGTACTAATCATATTGAAATGTTTAGATATCCAAGCTTTATAGTGATCGAGAATTCCAAAGTTTATAACGTCCTTGTTGCATGTATTTGTATTGAAATGTATTGACACTTTTTTTGAGGTGCTTGAATAGGCCTGACAGCTTAAATGTTTACATGACGTGAGGTCTTCCAACATGCCTGACAACTTAAGTGTTTGCATACCGCGAGGTCCTTAGACAGCCTGACAGCCTTAAATGTTTATCTAAATACGTTTCTCGGAGTAAATTTTTCCTCAAAATTTTCCATACAATGTTGCAGTGATTTTGCACAATATTGTTGTCCACCACCAGTTGAATAGGCATTCTATGTTTCATCCTTCTTCTAGCTTTGCAATGCAATTTTGTCATCGTTGAAGCTACATACATTGTTTATTGGTTCGGTGAGTGCTTCTTCTTCGCTAGTTCGTCGGTTGTTGCTTGTTGTTGTTTGGTTCACAATTCGACCTGCGCTTCTGCCTTTCATTGTTTTGGAGTAAGTTTCCATGCCATAGTTTCATTTTCTATTCCTTGTTTGTTGTTCAGTGTTTGCAGTTTGGAAGTAAGATTGTTTGATTATTTCTATTGGCATGCTCGTCATATGTTTCTGGTTCCTTCTGTGCTTCGGCTGAAGTTTCGTAATCATTGGATATACATATGTTGCTTACTGGTTCAGTGGTTGTTGCTTGTTCATTGGTTCGTTGGTTCGTGGGTTGCTAGTTGTGTTTGTTTGGCTCGGGTTTACGCTTTAGGTCCATGGGGCTGCAGTTGGGCATGTTCATGCTTTCTCATTGGTTTTGTGCTTGTTGTTCTCTTTTGTTTGATTCGGCTTTGGAGGGTTGGGGTCCTGCGTCGGTAGTTGGAGTTGTTTTTCTTTTTTATTTTTGGATTATTATTGTTTTTTGAGCACTTTACGGTGTTCGGCCCCTGCACCCATGAGCCGACATGCAGTTCTGTTATTTTCCCTGTCTGGCGAGGTCGATTTCTATTCTGCTATGAGATTTTGTTGCTACTTCAGTGCTGGCATGAAAAAATACTTCGAGAAGTACATGTGCAATTGCAATATCCATTGTTTTTTTGTTAAAATAAAGCATATGCAGGCTGCATTTATAAATCATGTATGGTCAAATGTGCCCATATGACAATACATGCTCTTTTTCCTTTACACGGACTGGTGTTCCCATGATACAATCTGTCTTGTATTTGAGCTATGATATGTACAACAAAGATTCTGCAAACTTATATTTCCATGTCTGGAAGCATATCTGGTTAGTTTGACGCGGAAAACCAAAATCTTGTATCATGGGCACAATAGTCTATGTAGAGGATAAAGAAAATGTATTTCCATCAGTGGAAGCATATATGGTTGCTTTTCCACGGAAAACCATAAATCGTTTAGGTACGTCCATGCAATTTTGTAGTATTTTGTGGCTTGTAATACATTTTGGGCAAGGAAAAAGAATTACACATTTACAACTATGGGTGGAGAAGCGCAAAGGTTCATGTTTATGCTTATCTTTTACTCTTTTACTGTATGTACATATTACTTGTTGTCTGGTGCATACCAGCTTCCATTCATGTTCATTGTATTTTGTGTGTTCAAACAAACAGAATAGCTCTAGAAAACAATGGAGTCTTCACTGCATCGCTTGAAGAGGATATAGAAAGGTGCATGTTTGTACTATTATTTCATATTGCATTGTTTTGTATTTCATTTATTATATGGATATGTTTTCACCTATTTTATTGTATCTTCATTACATGCATTCCTGCATACTAACCTACTTCATGTCCGTTGTGTTTTTTTTGCATTGCTACATTTAAACAAAACAGAATGGCTGGAGAGGACGAGGAACTCTTTGGCAGGAATGTAGTTGAGGAATTACAGAAGTGGATACCTGTGCTCCTATTTCATATTCCAGTGTTCATTTCTTCATTTACTGTCTATATATTTGTTGTGCTTGTTCTATTTCTTTGCACCTTTTTTTATTTTTATTTTTTTCCCCTTCTTTTCTTCCTTCAAATATAATATATTCTGCGTATTCTACTTGTTGTTGCATTGGAATAAGAAGACATGTTTCTATTTATTTTACATGTCTATCTTCATACTAACTTGCCTTCATGTCTATTGCATATTCGACATTGGTACCTTGGAAGAAACAGGTTGGTTGGACAGGAAGATGAATTGTTCTGTGCAACAGCAGAGGGTTTTGTGGCACAATCTTCTAAAAGGTATACCAACTGTGCTGGTAAATTAAATATACAAACCGGGTGGGGGCATATAATATTAGACTTGAAAACGATGGCTTGGAAGTAATGGCCCTTTCTTCCCTCCCTATTTCTATTTTTTTCATTTTCTATTATCCCTTTTGTTTTTTAATTGATCTACTTAGTGGTCTTTCTGAAAATGCCTTGGTGTGTCGGTTGGTGGACTAACGGTTTCACATCTATGGTCATGCTTATACCTTATTCCATAATTACCCACTTTGTCGATTGTGGGTGAAAGGATGGCAGGTTCAAGATTTCTCCCCTGGCTTCCGTGGGTCCACGATATACATATTTGTTGTGGTGATATACATATTTGTTGTGGTGCCCCGCCCTCATGCCCTGTTTACTGTTACACATTTTTCCAGTTAAAAAAAACAGATGCATACAATTTTACGCTTATTTAGTCCTTCTTATGGACAGTATACAATGCATATGCTTGTTTAGTCTTGATGTTCATCTACACATGCTTGCATCAGAAAAAGTTGGACTAGTGACATGGCTATGAGCAGTCAGCCATCCCAGACATCAGCAGACTAACAAGGCCAAAGGTAAAGATGCATATGCTCTGCTCTTAGTATGTTTACCAAACAAATATCCTTGGATATTTATTCATCTATGGCATGGTAAATATGTTGATGTCATCTATAAGGCATGGTTTGTAGTTCACAAAAAGTATCAACAAGAACAAGCGAGACGTCGAACATAGCGCATGTTCCACAGACTAAAAGGTGTGCTTGCAAAACTCTGGCTCCATATTTCATCGAAGCTATGTGTGTACTTGTAGATTTATGCCAGTGAAAGAAGAATACAAAAAAAAAAATGCACACTACCATTCACTTTAGTTTTCCTGTTCAAAACTTATCACCAAGTCTAGAGTTGTAACACCCAAAGTACTATCAATAGAGGGCTTGAACAGTCGTTGAATTGCACAAGTGTTCCTCGGGGACATAATGGTCGTCTATAGCACCTACTTGGATAAGGAAAACAAAACTAGATCCATTATGCGTGATGACATGACAGACAAGGAGGCCATGATGACAGTGACACTAAGTATTCCTACAAAACTTGTCCAGAAACATGCATAAACGATATTGTCGGGTAATAGGATATCCATTACAAATTTTAATATATTTCCCAAAACAATATATGACCATGGTGATTGTGATCGGATTATTTCACTCAACAAAGCAAGTATTGTGGAAAAAAAAATACCGATGTTTGTTCAGAATATCGTTTCGTCACGGATGCGACTATCAGCCAGCTTGCACAGAGTAGTGATATTTACCTAATCAAAACCATTGGCATGGTTGTCACACTGGCGAGAAAACTTGGCTCGCAACACTTTCTCCATATAAAGGATGGATATTCGGACAGCGACAACGCAATGGTACCGCTTCCCATATCTGGTTTCCTCCTTTACTTTTGCATGTGCATGTATCTCGGGTAAGTTACACAAATATTGCATTGTTCCATGTTGCAGCTGCAATTGTTCGATACCTATTCAAATTTCTCTTCGTCAATGGAGAAGCAATTGCATAGAGGGAAGATTCCACTTATGCTCTTCAAAAATATAATAAAGAAAAGGGATGTTAGAGAAAGGATCTTTCGAACAACCCAGGCAACGTTTGTAACAGAGTTGCGAGCAGATATAGTACAGGATCCG